>OVAN01000134.1:0-85626 GCA_900406275.1 Anastatica hierochuntica | reverse complement strand
GTTTTTCAGTTTTTGGATATGATACGGATCTGTTTACGATTTTTGAAGTTTTGGATCCATTTCGGATCTGTTTAAAATATCCCGATCTGAACACAAAATACCCGAAAATATACCTAAAAATACACGAAAATACCCGAAAATATATTTAAAATTGCTCGAAAATATTTCGGGTTTTGTTTAAGTAAAAAAAAAAATATTTAAGAACCCCATTTGGGGTTCTTACAATAATTGACAAAAATTGCTAAGAACCCCTTTGAGGTTCTTCTTCTAAAAAAATTATTTAAAAAATGGCTAAGAACCCCAAAGGAGTCTTAGCATTGAACATGCCCTTAGTCATATGAATTGTAGGAAAGAATATATCGAAAAAAGTAACAAATTGGTTAATTATAAGATTATTAGATACATATGAATTGTATTATATCCAACTTTTGACGCAGTTAGAGTTTATATTAGTATGAAATTTAGTGGAAAATTACTAAAGTCACCCAAAAAATATATAATATACATAGAGTTAATAATATTATATAAACAAATATAGTATTAAAATGCTAATCGCCCTGATTTTAATACAAATATCAGTAAAGATCATTTTAAAGTATTTTCTAATGGAGGGCTTTTTCAACAATTCAGGAAGTTGCTTAGAGCTTACGTGTCTTTGTTACATCACCAACAAAAGAAGAAGGAAAAGGAAAAAAAAATGGATTTATTATTTTAATTTCTCTTCTTCTTTTTTTTTTTTAATTTTTATAAGTCTTATTTTTCTCTATATAAGCCATTTCTTCACCTTTTCATACTTTTATTTTTCATTTCCTTTAACTCCTTAACTCTTCCTCAAATTTCTCCTACCTTTGCTTCTCTTTTCTTTCTTTCTTCAAACTCTTATTTTCTTGTTTCTTTCATCAAGATTTTCTCTTGTTCTTGATTAAACATACATAGATGGTGGAAGAAGTAGTTGTGAATCAAGGAGGAGATCATCAAGAGGTGGTGGATTTGCCTCCAGGGTTTAGGTTTCATCCAACTGATGAAGAGATCATAACTCACTACCTTAAAGAGAAGGTCTTAAACATCCGTTTCACTGCTGCTGCTATTGGTCAAGCCGACCTCAACAAGAACGAGCCTTGGGATCTACCAAGTAAGTCAAGTCAATATCTTCTTTTCTTTTTCCTTTTTCAAAAGTCTTGATCATTTCAAGATTATCATCATCATCATCATCATCATCATCATCATCATCATCAAGATTCTGATTCTTGATTTTAACTTTTTGTTTTGGTGGGAGTGTAGAGATGGCAAAGATGGGGGAGAAGGAGTTTTACTTCTTTTGTCAAAGGGATAGGAAGTATCCGACCGGTATGAGGACGAACCGTGCGACCGTGCGCGGTTATTGGAAGGCGACCGGTAAGGACAAAGAGATCTTTAGAGGCAAAGGTTGTCTTGTTGGGATGAAGAAAACACTTGTGTTCTATCTAGGAAGAGCTCCTAAAGGTGAAAAGACCAATTGGGTTATGCATGAGTATCGTCTTGATGGCAAATATTCTTATCATAACCTCCCTAAATCCGCAAGGGTATGTTAAATTTTATAACCCTCTTTTTTGCAAAAAAAAATATGAATTATATTTTGTTAATATTGTTTTAGAAAAAAAGGGGTTCAAGTTTGATGCATAATGAAAATGTTTATTTTTGTAGTTCTATATTTCAAGATTTAATCCAAATCATATAATGTAATAAAGAACGTCATAATTAACATTCTTTTTTTTTTATTAATTACTGCCTTTTTGTGGTTGTGATGATTATAGGATGAATGGGTGGTGTGTAGGGTTTTTCACAAGAATGCTTCTACAACTACTACTACTACTATTGTGCCTAATACAAACCAACTCTCAAGGGTTGATTCTTTCAACATTGATCATCTCTTAGACTTCTCATCTCTCCCTCCTCCTCTCATGGATCAGGGTTTATTGGGTCAACCCGACTCAAGCTTTACCACACCAGGCCAACAACACGACCAAAAACCCATCATCCACCGGGCTACAAATGCGCCAATGGACGATACTTATGGCCCTAATCAAACTACCTCTAGTTACCCTTACCACTCAGTCCCTAACTTTGGATCCTGTCCAGGGTATGGAACTGGTTTGGACAATAATAACAAGGGTATGATCAAGTTGGAGAATTCTCTAGTGAGTGTATCTCAAGAAACCGGTTTAAGCTCTGATGTGAACACAACCGCCACCCCGGAGATATCTTCATATCCTACTATGAATCCGACACGTAATGCAGCGATGATGGATAGTAACAAGACTTCATATGATGATCTTGACGACTTGGGAGGCTTTTGGGAAGACTACTAACTTATTTGGAATAATGTTATATCAATTGTGAATCTGTTGTTGAAGAGTGGCATTGATCATATGTTTAGTGTTTTTTATTGGTGTAATTAATTCAGTATAATATATACATAAGATCATTAGGTTTTCTTAGGCATTTTAGTTAGACTATTGTTTTACATAGTTTTTAGTTTGGGAGGAAAAGCTTTGTCATTTCAATCATTTTTCTTTGTGATCAACTTGTACATAGTCATATTGATACACATATATATAGTTCATTGTTTGGTTTATTTCCTTATAATTACTTTTCTTAAAATTTATATAAAGAAATGATGATGAATTGCAAATAATTTTAAGATTTTGGTAATTAATTTGAGTAATAAAAAATAAAGAAAAGAATTTTCTTTTTTTCATTCAGAAAATTAAGTGGAAATATATGAACCCATTGAATCTGAATATAAACTTAGAGATAGGAAGAACACAACTCACTAAGCATGTGAATTGTTCCCTGAAATTGGGCATCATATTAGCATTTTCATATGGCTATTAATTTAGTTTATTAGTACTAAGACACAATTTGGTTAAAAAATTATGTATGTAGTCGTACTATAACTTTAAAAAATTAAAAAGATGCTAATGACACAAATTAATGATATGTTTCTTGTAAAAACAAATTCCAGATCCCTAAGTCTTATGTCTTAAGGAACTTGGTTATTACACTCAATACTTTACGTTTTCTTACATAATGTTTATTAAAATATTACTCCTAAGCTTAGTTTTTAAGAGTTTACACAAGGTGTTGAATTTTCCGTGTGATACTTTTCTTTTGAATATATAAACTTTTGTATTTTCTTATATCATCTTTTTAATAAAAAGTTTTTCATGTTGCTTTTCTATTTAGACCCCAAGCACCATAGACAAAACAAAAAGCAGCAAATTGCTTCGTGTAATGTACTAAATAATGATCGCCAAATTGGATTCTTAATATTTTAAACATTAACCACAAAGAAAAATGAAACAATAATCCTAAAAACTAACAAAAATAATTCACTTGAGTGGTTAAATAATTTATAGCGAAGCAAATATTTTTCTACTCTGCATTGGTAAAGATTATCGGTCCACAGAACGCTAGTATCTTATCTGCTCTAACTCCGTCTTTAAAGATTACGGATTCACAGACCTAAACTTTTTAATCATCAAAAAAAAATTCTAATTTATTTTTAATTTAAATGAAAATATATGATTATTTCTGAATTAGTTTGGATCTGCCACAATTTTTTTTTAAAAAAATATATGAATATATATATGAAATGCCCATTATAGAAAACTTTCCGTTTAAAGCAAAGCTTTTAGATGAATACTTGCAGCAAAGCTAACCGATTCTTTCCCTTTTTAGGTTTCTAGATGATTTGCTAATTCACCATCTTTTTTTTCTTCCACTCACTCTCTTTCTTTCTTTTACTTTTCTATCATATCCATTTATGTATATATATATTTTAATTATAATAAATGTATATAATATCATAATTTGTAATGTTAATGATATATCCAACTTTAAGATTTTATTATAGTTTGTTCTACAAATCATATCAATTGTAACACAAAACACTATTGTTATATAGAGTTGAGCGTTCGGATATTCAATTTAGATTCATGTCGGAAATTTTGGTTTTTGATTTTCGATTCCTAGAAATTTAGGAAATATATGGTTGTTCAAAAATTTTGGTAATGACTCCCTCGTGGTTCCGGTTCGGTTCATCGGTTAAAAAAATATTAATCGGATTTAACAAAATCCTTAACCGGTGAACAACAATAATGAAAATGGGCCAATGAACGTTTATATGAAAGCCCAAAAATGAGTCCATGCAATTTTCAAAGGAAAATATCGAAGACAATCGGCGTTTGCGTTTCAAATACATGCGGCGCGAACGCTGATTAAACCTTGAACGCCAAAAATCAATCGCGATTTGAGTTGATTGCGACCAAAACCGTTACTTAGCTCATGTTTTTGTTTACAATGAATCTTTCTTTATACACAGAAGGAAAGAGGAAACAAAAGCGTACTCTGTTTTACAAAGGAGGTTAATGTTAAGAAAGATTCATTGTAAACAAAAACATGTGTATAAAGAAAAGCTTCAATTCAAAGACTTATGAACATAGTCGCAACAAGCAACATAAGTTGTAGTGGATTAGCCATTAGTTGTTCAAACATCTAATGTCATGATGAAGTAGCCATTGATGTTAACAAGTAATGAAACAAGACTAGCTATAAGTGGAAAAAGATAACTAAACTTCGAATAATTTTGTTGGGGTTAAGATGATGAAAGTAACAAAGATTCTCGACTTGAGAATAAGATTCATCTTTTTGATTTTCTTTTTTCCTTGGAGTTTCTGATTCTTATTCTATAGAATCTCATGAAAGAACCCACTTTTTTTTTGTTCTAAGGAAAAAAGAATATAATTTCGTGGGCATTTTCGCGGCGAATGTAAGCCATGTGTTGTAGTATGCTCCCTACGCAAGAGCTTCAAAGCATCAAATATGAATAAAAGTTTAGTCGTAAAACATGAAGAAGAAGAAGAAGAATATGTTACAATGAACGTGCAATGAAGAACATTTAGTGTCTACCACTCTTTTCTTTTTCACTCTCCCAAGTGTGTGAATTTTCAATCGTGTAGAAGGAAAAGAGAGAGTGTAGTAACTACTATCAAGAATTGTTAGAAAGTTACATTGGAAACGTAAAAATAGCTACTATTTTTGAAACAAAAATAACTCTAAAACGACACTCTTTCTGAAACGTAGAGTATAAAAAATTGTTTATAGTATATGAAATCTTGATGGGTTTATGAAATAATTCTTACAAAAAAAGAAGAAAACCTTTGTGTTAAACTTTTGTAATAAGGAAAATAATAATCTTGAGGAACATTTTGTAGTGAAGTGAATGCTACACAACCACCAATATA
Source organism: Anastatica hierochuntica (assembly GCA_900406275.1). Taxonomy (NCBI): domain Eukaryota; kingdom Viridiplantae; phylum Streptophyta; class Magnoliopsida; order Brassicales; family Brassicaceae; genus Anastatica; species Anastatica hierochuntica. Next base: position 80,341 of record OVAN01000134.1, on the reverse strand, counting down.
TGACATGTAGTAGACAAAAATGAAATAATATCAACAAACAAGTGTATAAATTTCTGAAATTTTTTTGATTAGATTGATGAACTAATTCACTCTATAACAATATGAAAACATTATAATCAACAAGAAACTATGCTAAGAAAAGAAAGATTCTTATTAATGAGAAGAGTGAGCTTGATGAGATTTATTCAAGTAGACTTTTAGAGACTTACAACACACAACATGTAAAAAGCATATTCTCTCTCACACCACATGGAGATAAGAACTATTTTGATAATATGCTCAAATACTTTTTTAACTCATGGTTTTTGATAGGTTCTTCCTTCTTGGAACCGAATAAAGTGTATTGATAAATCACAACCATGAGATAAAAAAATGCAAAGATATTGTTCAAGGAACAATATTGAACCATATCAAAGCACTCATATTAAGCTATTGTAGGACTCAAAAACTTGATAATTTTGGCGATCACAAGCTTTATAAATCTTTTCCTACGAGCTTGTTCTATTAAAGATACACATAAACTATTTCAAAACTCAATTTGACATCAAAAAATAGTTGCAAGAATGTGTATATAGAGTAAGAAAGTTACCAAGCAATAGATGTAAAGATGTTTCACTTCTATATATGTATGAACATATAAACACACATGCACCAAGAGATAATTGTTATAAGATTAGAACAGACAAGAAAACATACAAACATAATAGTACAACACAAGTATGGAGGAGCCTATTAATGTTTTGTGCTAATCAAAAGAATGTTAAGATATGGGACCCTTGAGTAATTTTATATGTGTGTATATAGAGAGAATAGCTACTAAACTTGTTGAAAGAGACAATGAAATGATTCCTTATCATCTTTTAAAGCAAAACAAAGTTTTCCAAAAGACTTTCATTTGTTTGCTATCTTCAAAAATTTCATTCTTGAAACATAACCACATAAGCTCCTTTTAATATCATTCGATTTCATAATGTACCTAGAGCTAGAAAATGACAATGAAGAAGAAACAAATAACAATCGAGATCAAATGAAATACATTGAGGATATTCCAAAGAGATAGAGAGAGTTGTAACTATGAAAATATCAAGTAATAAGATAAGAGTTGGATTCTTTAGCCCAAGTTAAAAAAAAGTTACGAAAAATCGGAGAATATGATACTTCTCTCTAAGCCTAGAATGGCGAAAGAATGCGCATACGATGCATTAATTGTGGATCAATTCTAGTATCTAATTGTGTTGAAAAGTTGTAGTCCATAGGAATCATCTACAAACAAAAACATAACATTTCAAAAACCATAAGGACACAACATATCGATTGGACCAATTATTCATATTCCCTTACCTTCAACTTCCTATATAAAAGCAAAGTTGCACCAAAACAAACCTGAGGAAAGAAATATAAAGAAACCACTAAGTAAAAAGGCAGCTAAAACATCTTCCATAGTTGGTAAAGTTAGCTATAAGAACTAAGTTCGCGCCAAGAAAACATCGATCATTTGCATCGTTTTGTTGCAGTTTTCAAGCTTTATGTATTACTCGAACCAGCTTCAAGGAAAGAACATCCTCTCTTCTTCTTCTTCAAGAATGCACATAACTAATGAAAGACAACCATTTCTTAGAGGAGGGATTAATAATAGTCAAGGAGATTCCGGACTTATCCTTTCAACCGATGCAAAGCCACGCTTAAAATGGACTCAGGATCTTCATGAGAGATTCATTGAAGCAGTCAATCAACTCGGTGGAGCAGATAGTAAGTTATATCATTATTAGCAAGAGAATCTTATCATCTTTGGCTTGTAGGCTTATGGACATAACATTTGTATATATACTTTTTTGTTTGTTCTGTTTTCAGAAGCTACTCCTAAAACAATCATGAAAGTTATGGGCATTCCAGGACTTACTTTGTACCATCTCAAAAGTCATCTTCAAGTATAAAACCATCACTACATAAATGTATTTCTTTTCGCATTCACAAAAAGTTACTAACTCATGAAATTGGTTACTAGAAATATAGGCTAGGCAAGAATCTCAACGGGCAAGCTAATAGCGGTTTAAACAAAATCGGTATGATGAACATGATGGAAGAAAAGAATCTTGATGCAGAGGAAATTCAAAGTGAGAGTTTAAGCATTGGACCACAACCAAACAAGTAAGAACATATGATGATTATTTGTCTATATAGCGTCACACTTATCGCAAAATGACCTTATATCTATTTTACATATAGCAACTCGCCGATAAATGAAGCATTGCAAATGCAAATAGAAGTCCAAAGAAGGCTTCATGAGCAACTTGAGGTATCAAATCATACAACATTGCTCTGTATTTTGATCAACAACATTCAATAGATGATTGGTTTTGTAGTATCTAGAAAGATAAAAGCATTAAGTTTAAAATTTCGTATTTAAAACCGAGCTAGGTACAGAGACATTTGCAGCTAAGGATAGAGGCTCAAGGGAAGTATTTGCAATCGGTTTTGGAGAAAGCACAAGAGACTCTTGGAAGACAAAACATCGGTGCAGCTGGAATCGAAGCTGCTAAAGTCCAAATTTCGGAATTAGTATCGAAAGTGTCAGCGGAATATCCAAACTCTAGTTTCCTAGAAACAAAAGAACTTCAAAATCTACGCTCACCGCAACAAATGCAAACAACTTATCCCCTTGATTGCTCAAGGGAGGGAGTTCTTAAAAACCCGAAAATGTTAGAGAACAATAGATTAGGACTAAGAACATATCTTGGAGATTCGAAATCCGAGCAGAAAGAGATTTTGAAAGAAGGACCATTGTTTCAAAAGATGGAGCTCACATGGACACAAGGTCTTAGAGAGAATCATTATCTATCAACAATGGTTAGTGAAGCAGAGAAGAAGGATCATATTAAGGTTGAAACACAAAGCAGAACAAAGACAGAACTAGATCTTAATAACACACATGTTGAAAACTATTGTACAACGCGTACTAAACAGTTTGATTTGAATGGATTCAGCTGGAACTGAAAAAAGATTTAAACCAAAAAAATGAAAATCTTGAATCAAGATTCTTGAAGAGTGTAATGTATTGTGATATTCATTGTTACTTAGCTTATATATACACATATAATTTCTTAAACTTTATATTATAAAACCTCAAGAACTATAAACATAATCTTCATAAACAACGTAAAACAATTTTTTCCCGTTATAATAACCGATACGTTGACCTAGTGGTAAAAGTCTCTCTATTAAAAAAGAAGGTTACAAATTCAAGCTGTGTTTGGAAAGGTTGGCTCGCTAAATCCGAGTATCTTACATGGTTTGACCTCGCTCTCCGGAAGATATGAATCTTGAACCTCTCCGCGTAGGTGATTCATATCTTCATGTTAGTTTCTTACATTCATTTTTAAGTATAATTTTATTTTGTAAGTAATGGTTAGAAAATTAAGATTTTTTGTTATGTTATTTGTCAACATTTAAAACATATAATATGATAATACCACTATGCAAGCTTTATGACCAACCATAACTAGTTTATGTTTTTTTTTCCAACAACTAGTTTATGTTTTTAATAGGTGTGTTTTATAACTTTATTTAATAATGCTCTACCAAATCAAGAATCTCTATCTTCATGTCTTGTTTTTGGAGGTTTCTCGAGTATTTAATTGGAACTTAATTTTACATACATCATCGATTTTTCTTCTCGTAAATACGTTTTGTACATACTCGTTTCGATCGTGAAAATATATAAATTCTTAACCGCTAAAATATTATATAACGCATGTTATTTGTCATTTGGTATATCTACATCCATTAATAATAATATATAGTATTATGTAAACTTATATAAGTTGGTTTCAAATCCATTTAAATGGACCTAACTAAGACGATCCGATTCGTAAAATATATAATTACAACACCGATTTTAACCTAACATTTTAATATTTATCTAGTCAAAATGTCAACTTCCAACTTACATATTTTTATATATAAATATATAAAAGATATATTAAGTTATATAATTTGTTATTATTTTTAATGGTAGACTTCTTCTTCATCATCATCTTCTTCTTCTTCCTTCTTATCTCTCTTACCTATTTGATTTCTTCTTCCTTCTCCTCTTGTTTAAATCAAATTTCTTCTATCAACTTTATAATTCTTTTTATTTCCATTACTTATTCAAATTATTGTTATTTATTTCTCATACTTTTCTAATTATCCTCATACTAAAAACATATAAAAACTCCACTATATTCTGTCTTTAAAGATCAAAACCAAAAAGAAAATTTTCTTTCAAGAACCATTCTTAAAGATCTACAAACCCAAAAAAATGATTCATCGACAGAAACATAGTCACATAAGTAACTCTACTATTATCTTCACCATCATAATCTCCACCGTATGTATATTCTCCGGCTGCGTTTCTGCTCTAGGAGTGAACTGGGGAACAATGGCTAGTCATCAGTTACCACCTAAGACAGTGGTGCAGATGCTTAAAGACAACAACATAAACAAAGTGAAGTTGTTTGATGCTGACACAAAGACTATGGGAGCTCTTGCAGGTTCGGGCATAGAAGTGATGGTGGCTATACCAAATGATTTGCTTAAAGCCATGGGAGACTATCAAAAAGCTAAAGATTGGGTTCAAAGAAACGTTACAAGATTCAACTTCAATAATGGAGTTAAAATCAAGTAAGTTTGTAACCATAAATTAATTATATAAATATGTTTATTTATTTATAGGTTATACATATAGTAAAACTCTCTATAAACTAATATAATGAGACAGTTGGATTAAAAACTTAATTTATTCGAAAAAAATTATTAATTTATAGGCGTAGAAAAATGTCTTAAATATATTTTGTGACATGAAAATTGAATGTTAAGCCCTTTGGATTTTGAATTATTAGACCTCAAATATCTCATGATATTAGCCAATATATGGAGAAAATTTGTTTAAAATTATTACTATTATACGTAGTTTTAACTTTTAACAAAGAAAATTTAAAAAATTATGTCAAAAACACAAGAAAGTTGACAATAATAGTTCGATATGAGGTTAATATTAGTCATGAGTCCACTAGATTAGAGGAGCTCCATTACTTTACACGTTGGTTTTAAGTGTTGGTTAATTGAATAATTAAAAAGTCTTATTCTCTTCTACTTCTTATCTGTAAAAATACTATTATTGGTCGACTTATTCATAAGTGAGTTATTTGAAATTTTTATTTAATTATTTCAGTTGTTGAGCACCAAATCACTCATTATTATCATTAATAGCTGCAACTATAATTTAATATTTTTATGAACCAAGTGAATTATTTGAACTTGGATATGCATATATGGACCTTCATATATGAAATGTAAGTATATAACCCATATTTAATATATATATATATATACATATATATACATATATATATATTAAATATGGGTTATATATATATATATGTTTTCTCCCATATTTCATATTTATTCAAATATGGGCTGTCATTATTCCACATGATCCAAAGTTGTTTTGCGTGTATATATATATATATATATATATTTGAATTTTTATTTTTCAATTTATCTTTATTGCAGAAGATGTAAACTTTGCAAATATTGGTTACCATGTGAAATGTCATATATACATTTTATCACACTAACATTACAAAATACCAAAAAAAACACTAATAAACAATATTAAGAGTCCATATTATTTTACAAGTATTTTTTATTGCAAAACTACGTGTACATGTTCCTATAGTTACATCATATAATTATGTTTTAAAATATTAATTAAACCATATTCTTTTGGTTGTATAATTTAGATATGTTGCCGTGGGGAACGAGCCATTCTTAACATCATACAACGGATCATTCATAAACCTAACGTATCCAGCACTCTTCAATATCCAAACCGCTTTAAACGATGCCGGAATCGGAGATTTTATCAAAGCAACCGTTCCTTTAAACGCAGACGTTTACAACTCTCCACCGGATAATCCCGTCCCGTCCGCCGGAAGATTCCGTTCCGACATCCTCCAAGAAATGACACTCATAGTTAACTTCCTCGCTCAGAACAAAGCTCCTTTCACTGTCAACATTTACCCTTTCCTTAGTCTCTACTTAAGTAGCGACTTCCCTTTCGACTACGCCTTCTTCGACGGCCAACACACCGTTAACGATAACGGCGTGTTGTACACAAACGTTTTCGACGCGAATTTCGACACGCTTTTAGCGTCTTTAAACGCTTTAAACCATGGTGATATGGAAGTAATCGTTGGAGAAGTTGGTTGGCCTACGGATGGAGATAAAAACGCAAATGTTCCAAACGCGGAACGTTTTTATTCCGGTTTGCTTCCGAGGTTAGCTAACAATGTAGGTACTCCTAGGCGGAAAGGTTATATAGAAGTTTATCTTTTCGGATTAATCGATGAAGATGCGAAAAGCGTTGCACCGGGAAACTTTGAACGTCATTGGGGGATATTTAAGTACGACGGTCAGCCAAAATTTGCGATGGATTTGCGAGGACAAGGTCAGAAAAAATATTTAACTGGTGCGCAAAATGTTCAATATTTGCTAAACCAATGGTGTATGTTTAATCCTAATGGTGGTGGTAATATTAGTAAGCTTGGAGATAACATAAACTTTGCTTGTTCGCATTCGGATTGTACTGCTTTAGGTTATGGTTCATCTTGTGGCAATCTTGATGCGAATGGTAATGCTTCTTATGCGTTTAATATGTATTTTCAAGTGCAAAATCAACAAGCAGAAGCTTGCAATTTCGAAGGGCTTGCGACTATTACTAGGCAGAATATTAGTCAAGGACAATGTAATTTTCCTATTCAGATTGGTAAGCCATCGTCTGGTCATTGTGATTATGGTCATGGTTCAATGGTTAGAGTGTGTTTGGTGATGAGTGGTTTGTTGTTTCTTCTCATGACACAATGAGAGATTACATATGTTGTTTTGTTTGTTGTATATGAAATGATTCTTGGAATGAGATTACATATGTTATTGTTGTATATGAAATGATTCTTGGTTCATCAAGAATTTGATATTTTGGTCCATTGGATCAAATCCAAAATAGTATGTTATTTTGACAAATCATTCTTTTGTGATTGAACTTATAGTATTTATACATATAGACTATATAGTATAACCTCTATAAATTAATAGTCGATAAATTAATATTTCGATAGACTAATAAATTTTCCGATCCCAAATTGAGTTTGTGAGCGAGATAATCTCTCAATAAATTAATAACTCTTCAAATTAATAAAATATTTTCGTGTCAACCGTATTAATTTATAAAATCACGTATATCTTTTTTAAAAGATACAAGGTATATAATTATGTTAAAGTAATAAAATAAGAGACTTTTGTTTCAAATATTGTAAGTCTTAAATTTAGGAATTACAATTTTACAGTTGTTTATTTTATTTTTTTAACAAGTTATTATGCTAAATTGATTGCATTTTGGAATGATTTATTTTTAGACAAAAACTTGTTGCCTTATTTAAACCAAGACATTGTATTTGGATCAAAATAAAGAATGCAAATAGGGAAGTATATATAAATTGATAGTAACACTTAATGCAAATTGACTAACATTTTCCATAAAAAATTGTTGAAATTTTATCAGGACACTGAATAATTCCCCCACAAAAATAGTAAATTTAAATAAGCATGATTTTATAAAATAAATTATTCCTAAAATATAAAAGACAATTTAAGAAAAACAAACTTTTGAAAATTATCTGTAAGAACCCACAAATTTACTTCAAATTACTAATAAGCACTAACATGAAGGTTCTATCTTTGATAAATTAAAATGTTGGGTCCATTTCGTAAAAACCAGAAAAATAAAGGGAATTTTTTTGCTTTTTAAGACCCTAAAATTACGGAGAATTACCATAAACGCGCCCTTCTTCATCAAACTCACAACGTTCTTTTTTTTTTNTTTTTTTTTTTTTTTTTTTTTTTTTTTTTGGTCACGACAAACTCACAACGTTCAAAAAAAAAAAAGTTGAATCTTTGCGTCGTATCTTCAAGAAGAAGAGCCATTTCTCTCTCTCTCTCTTAGTACTTAGAGATTCTCAGATTCTTGGGTCTTCTGTGAATTTTCCTGGGAAATAGTTTTCGTGGGTCAATCTTCATTCACACACTGGTACGCTTCGTTCTTCACTGTTTTTCAACTTTACTTTTTTTTGCTGACACTCGAAACTCTGTAGATACTCTTTATATTTAGGGTTCTTTTGTATTCATTTTGGGATTCGAATTCGAAAGATCCTTTCTTTCGATGAGATTTATGTTAAAGTTTCGATTTTTACGAATTTTTGAGTAATCGATTTGCTCAATTTATCTGCAAAAATTCAAAATTCATCAGCTTTCTGATTCGGGTTTGGTATAATATTTGTGAAAATGTGCCAAAGATTGATTCTTTTTTCCTTATTCAGATGAGTGAAAGATTGTGTATATCTTTAAGTTTGTGTGTTTATGAACTAAGACTAATAGGTGAAGAGAGTTTAGGTTATGATCTTTGCTTTGTTAAGTTTCATTGTGGCTTTGGTTTTCACTTCAGGGAAGAAAGAAATGGGGAGAAATCTCGGTTCGGGATTTAGTCAAGAGTTGGCGAATCTTGATAAAGATCGAGATACACAAGAGACCACGATGAGAAATTTGAGGTCTATTGTGAAAGATTTGAATGCGAAAGTGATTCATGTGTTTGTTGCTCAACTTTCTGAAACGAAAGAGATTGGTTCTGAGTCCGGGGGCTACACGGTTTCTCTCTTTGAAGACCTTGCTCGTGCGCATGGAGTAAAAGTTGCTCCTTACGTAGATATGATCATGCCATTTATCATAAGGACTTTGAGCTCTAGTGAAGGGTCTTTAAGTGTTCAACAGGCTTGCTCAAAGGCGGTAGCTGCTATGGCTAGATATGGAATTGACCCTGCAACACCGGAAGATAAGAAAAGGAATGTGATTCATTCTCTTTGTAAGCCACTTTCTGATTCTCTTATCGATTCACAGCATCGGCAGCATCTTGCTTTGGGGTCTGCTCTTTGCTTGAAGTCCCTTGTGGATTGCGATAACTGGCGGTTTGCTTCTGATGAAATGGTTAATAATGTTTGTCAAAGCTTAGCTGTTGCTCTTGAAGCTACGTCAAGTGAAGCTAAGTCTCATATTGCACTTGTTATAGCTCTTGCTAAGCACAATCCGTTTATCGTTGAGGCATACGCAAGGCTTTTGGTGAAGTCGGGTTTGAGGATTCTTGATTTAGGTGTTGTCGAGGCGGATTCTCAGAAAATGGTTATGGCTATACAGATGCTTAACTTTCTGATGAAGTATTTGGATCCGAAGAGTATTTGTTCTGAGCTTCAGCTTATATTCCAAGAGATGGAGAAACACCAGAAAGATCAGATGCATTATGTTCGAATGGCAGCTCGTGAAACCATGAGAACAGCAGAGAGATTAATGGGAGAGTCAGATCCAACGTTTAATGCAGAGAACTGTGAGAAACGAATCTCGCTCAGCGGATCAATCAAGTCTACACCAAGTGTGAGAGCACATAACATGTGGAGGAGACATGAAGGAAGTTATGTAAACGATCAAGTGGATGAAGAAGATGTATTGTTTTCCGGCATAGCCAGTGGAAGAACTGTTGTCTCAGGCTCTCCTTTGGTGACTTACGATGAATATAACCAAGAAACTGGTTCCGTGCTCGAAAGTCCAAGACATTTAAATCAGGTATAAAATGCTTCAACCTTTGGAAGCTACCTCTCTTGTGTATGTGGAAGTTTTATTATTCTGCTGTTTTGGTTTCAGATTCAACTTTCTGGTGTTGAAGATGGTAACATAGAGTCAGTTTGGTTCCATCAAAGAAACAGAAGCTCTGATTTCAATGAATCCATCTGCTCTAGGACCAACCGGTCAAGAAGTTCAAGACGAAACGCGAAGAATAGACTATCAGGAGACATCTGTTCAAAACATCACAACCATGGCTTCGCGCAAGATCCATTCGCTGAGTTACTAGAGAACAGTCAGCAGCTGCAACAACAGTACAGTGAAAGCTCATCATCATCATCATCATCAATGTATAATACATCTGCTACTACTCCAACCAATACAACAGAAGATATCTGTGAGAAACCGAAGTCAGATTTGGATTCTGAGGCCAAACTTAAGACCGAGACAGACTGGAGAAGGGACACGAGCAAGCGTGCGTTGAGATGGGGATTGAGTTTCTTCTCGATTGCAGTTGCAGGGTTTGCTTCTATCATGTGGATGCATCTGCAAGATGACATGATGTCTCCTCAACTTGTTCCTACTTGAAGCTTAAGACGATGAACATAGAAAAGCTTAGAACTTACTTAGGTTCATGTTGTAGCTTGTTTCTCTTGTTCTGTTGTCTATGTGTGGATCTTGTTCAAATACTAGTTTGATTTCATGTCCTCAAAGTTTGATTCAATTCTCAACCAAACACAGTAGATTTGATCTCAAGTCTCTAACATTGACTGACATATAACAAAACCATTGCAATAAATCCATTTAGCTAAACCAGGATGAGATACAAAGATCACAAATTTTAAAAACTGAGACACACAAAAATTTTCCCAATAAGAAAAACTGAAAAAGGTTACAGAAGAAAAGTTTCATCACTACTACGAGGTAACTTAATCTGCAGATTAGTCTTCCTCGGCGCCTGCACCTGCGGCTGCTGCAGCGTCTCTTCTTGGTCCACCTGCTTGTTTCGCCATTATAATCTGCACATTTTACATTAAACCATAGTATATAAATGAATCTGCATGCTTTATACTACTCGTTAAAGTCGATGCAATGGAAAAAGAATGTTGTATCAAAGAGTTTCAATCAAGAGTTTGGAATCTAAGAGTTGGTTGGTTCAATAAAGAAAGATTGAGAGACAGGTCAGTTTGTGCATACCTGGTCAACACGAAGCACCGTGCATGCGGCATCAGAAGCATACTTAAGAGCAAATAACCTGCACATGGGTTAAGCGTCTTAGCTATAGAGAAAATGTAACACCATAGAAAGTTTAACTTCAGTTTTATTATGGTAGAAAAGGATCTAATGGCAGAAAGACAAGTGTGGAATCTTACTTGGTTGCAAATAGATCCCATACTTTTGTCTCTGATACATCTTTACAAGCACCTTCCTCCAAGTCAATGCCCAGCTTCGTGTTTCCAGATCCATGTCCAGTGTATAGAGAGGCTATAATTTCCATCGCGTTCAGGCCAGCGTTGTCTGCAAGAGTTTTAGGTACAAACTCAAAGCTCTCTGCGTACTTGGAGATAGCATATTTGTCCAACCTGAAAATCAAAATAAAATCCAAGTTTAGCAACCAAACCAAAGTGAGTTTTGTATAAAAAGCGACACTTCCAATGGTAATACTTCACATATGATCCAAAATGATATTATCAGAAAAAATGAGTAAAAGAAAATACCCTGTCTCTGCATTGGCATATTCCTTCAATCTTTGGGCCAATTCTATTTCAGTAGCTGCAGCCCCAGGCACAATACGGCTGTCTCTGCACATGGCCTGAGAAGAAGAGTACGAGTAATAGAGAAAGTCAAGACAGATACAAGATACTTAGAACTAAAGACAATAGACAGGTGAAAAGATCTTTAATCCAGCAAAGATTACCTTGTAGGTATTAACTCCATCATCAACAGCTCTTTCAAGGTCATCCAAGATGCTATCTGTGCTTCCACGCAAAACCACCGTAGAGATTGAGTTACCACCTTCCTCGTTTCTGGCAATAGTGACCTAAGGACATCACAAGAAGACCAAGAATTTCCTATGCTCAAACAAATGAAAAATATAATTAATGAACAAGATACAAACCAACTTCAAAAGAGTACTTACTGTAACACCACCAATTTCCTCGACTGCTATAGAATCGACGTAACCAAGATCATCAGGGCTCGGCCTGCTTAGCTTCAACTGTTTGATATAAATATTAAGTATTAAAAGCTTGGATAAAACACCATTTGATAATCATACACAGAAACACTTACATGAGCGACAGCCCCAGCAGTCCGACAGAAACGCCTCAATTCAAACTTTGAACTGATTTTCAAGACCATTATCCTGCCACGAAAAAAATCGTATCAGAAATGACAGTAAAAGACATGTATATCAAAAGCAGCTCTACAAGGGAATAATGTCCAGGGGTATAAAAAGTGAGGGCGACAAAAACATATTGGGGTCTACACATACTTGTAGCGCTCACAGAAATGCAATGCCATTTCTCCAACTGATCCCCCACTAACAATGACTTTGGCTCCAGATTCAGCAACGGCTTTAATCAACTCCTCAACCTTAGCTTCCTCTGTTTTTGCATAGTTCTCTAGCTATAAATCCAAAAACAAAGTTATAGTATGGTTAATAACCCACAACCATTATTGATAAGCAAAATTATTGACAAGAAGGTGGCAACTCGTATCGTTTATAAAGGATCCCCAGCTTGTTTTAATCCACCACGTTGAAACTGTAGGGTGAAAAAAAGAAGAGTCCACAATGTAAAGAAAGAAAAAACTGACCTGCTCAGCACTGTGAATCAAGACTGTTCCTTTTGTCTCTGTTGCAGTTGTATCAACGCCACCAGCAAACACAGCAACCTAAAGTAAATATAATACACGGGTTAAGGGACATTCTGATGTAGAAAGCAGTAAAGACATACCCACAAAGCTACAATTCCTAGGAGATTCACTTTGACCAAATAAAACCAAAAAAAATCGGCTGCAAGCATTAACAAAAAGAAGGCAGTATCACCTTCGCCTTCTCCATTCGCTTTATGCTCCCAACAGCATCACTTTTCAAGACCATACCACGGACTATGCAAGAATTGTGCAAACCTCCTCCCAAAAGCTTGGCAACACGGATATTATCCACATTGAAGTTCGCTGGATTCTTTGGGCAGACTTGAATGCATGCCTAGCAAGTAAGTAAACCCATCAACTAAAAGCAAAATCTACGATAGCTCCGAAGAAATAACAATCTGAACAATGAAACACAAAAGGATAGCAAGGAATAGTTACATCAGCAACTAAGGAGCATATGATTTCCTCTTGACCAAACTGCTTGCTAGCAACAGCAGCTCTCATTCGAGATATAACCTCATCCTTGTTACGCACATCCATGGTCTCAGAACCACTCTCAACAAGTTGTTCCAGAACTTCAACAGCCTACACAAAGCCAATAACATTCTTCCAATACTTAAACAAAAAGAAGCGAATCGAAACAACACTGATTCTCCGGAATATAACCAACCTTAGTGGTTGCTTTATTATATCCACTAATGATCTCACTAGGATGCAACCCCATCCTGATAAGCTCCTCAGCATTTTGAAGAAGCTCTCCAGCAAAAGAAATAGTCAGATTAGCTCCATCTCCAATCTCTTCTTGTTGTGCCTTAGCAGCTAAAACAAGTATCTTCGCAGCTGGATGCTGAATCTCAAGCTCATTCACAATCGTTGCAGCATCATTTGTGACAAACAGTTTATCTAAATGATTAATAACCATTTTATTCATCCCTGAAATCACACAAAACCTTAATCAGATTTCAAATCGGATTCATCATTTTCAGATCAAAGACTAAAACTTTCTGATCCAGGAGAGTACTCGATGAAAAAGAAGACATTTTTACGAACCATTAGGGCCAAGAGAAGTGCGAGTAATGGTGGAGAGTTCTTTGCAAGCTTCGATGTTTTTGATGACTGCTTCGTCTAGACCAGAGAGATGCCTGTAACCTTCTTTAAGCATAGATTGGATTCCATATGGCTGCATCGAGAAACCCATTTTCTTCAGAATACGATCTATAAGCCTTCGCGTCACTGGAAGAAACGAAGAAGAAGAAGAAGAAGAAGAAGAAGAAGAAGGAGCAAAAACCCTAAGAGACGAAGATCTTTGCTCTTGTGTGTGTGTGAGTGTTGAAAATGGGCTCTCTGGATTGCCCTAGAAACCTTTTTGAGAGGCTTTTAGATCTCTAATACGGTGACGTTTGGTTTTTTGGAGATTTTTTAATAGTGGACTAAGTGTAAAATCTCTAATCTTGGGGGATGAAATGAGAAATATACTAAAATTAAGGGACCATACACGAAATGTATTAATACCTCTGTTTTTTTTAAGAAGTATTTTTTTAGGTTTTATTTTTGTTTTTGTAAAGATAGATTTATTAAGTTTCCTATGCATTTCTTTATTAAATTATAAACTTCAAAAAGTATTGGTGTAAAATTGTAGAAAATTGTTTAGAACAAAAAAATGGAGCATTTATAATGGTTTATCTTAATATGTGAAAAAACTCTTAAAAAAATCTAATTATTAATTAAAAAAACAGAGGGAAAATATTTCATTTAATTTATAAATGATGGTCTACTACAACTCTACCATTTTATTAATATAGCAAAAATAATTTTTTGCTAATATTTACACAAAACAAAAATATATAACCAAGAATATAATTATATAAATGCTCTGAAATGAACTTTATGCAAGAAAGAAGAACAAATCATGAGTTTAGTTATTATCAGAAGTGTCTCCTTACAAAGGAACAAACCAAAAGACATAAGAGAAAGCCACAGATTAAAGATGTGTAATAGTTTCTTTCTTCTTTCAGAAAATCAAAAGCTTGAAGAAAACATAATCCAAACTATTATAGTTCATTAATAAATATAAAAAAAAAAAGAGTCATCTTCTTCTTCTTTCCTCTGCAATTTGATTTTGAGCTTTCAACACAAGTGAATAGTTTCCACAGAAGCTCCTCCATCAAAGACCTAAAAACAATCAGAATCAGTAACCTCTTGAAGATGTTTTAACTATTTTTAGATGAAGACAAAAGGGTTTTAAGGGAAGTGTGTGCCTGTTTCTTTTGCTTGATCTTCTTATCTCTAATGATCTTTTGTCTTGTCTCATAGAACTTGAAATCATCAAGTATACATGTCTTGTTCATATACTCTTTAAAGATCTTTACAATTTTGCTTCCTTGCTCCACATTCACCTGCAACCAAATCCATAATGTTTGATTAAGAATTCAAAAAAAGCTTCAAGCTTTCACTTCAATCATGTCCATGGAGGGTTGTTGAAGGGAAAACTAACCTCTTGAGTATCCCTGCTATTAGTGACGGGCTTGTTCTCGTTATTCGCGAGAGCAATGTGTCTCAAGAGACTGTTTGGTATATCTTTAATGATATGCCACTTCACAGGGAAGCAACCGATCCATTTATCTTGTTGCCAATATTCCATTGTTTTGTTGAAATCGACAGGTCCTGTCATTTCCGCAAGACCAACAAATTGTCCACTTGCATTCACCTGCAAGATTGAAAACCGATTAACAGCAAACTAAAGGATATTGCACGACTCATGATGTCTCTTTGTACTGACCGAGAACAGAAGATACACGGGACATTCTTGTGAATTCTCTTTGGCTTCATAATACGCAGCATTCAACTTCTTGTTGCCGGTTGGTGTGCTTGACCACACGCCATACTTTATACTGTTGTGAACATCATCTTCGCTGTACGACTTGATCACAAAGAATTTTGCTTCAGCAAGTGTTTCAGGGAAATTCTCTCCGTTGTAGCGTTGGATATCTATGGCTGACACGTCTTGCCTCACTGTCTCTTGCATTTTTGAGTTAAGACCTTGTGGATTCTTGAAATCACTGCTCCTTGGTCCTCGACAAAGCTCGTTAAGCCTATCTGTTTTCTCTTCGCTATAACCACGCCCGTAGTTGAAGCTTCTGTTCTTTCTATAACCATCAACAGGATACCATCCTCTCCCGAGTTTCCAGGAATCATAACCAAAAGTTCCGTAAGCATTACCAGAGTCAATTACATTCCCGTAAAGTCCATATAGTCCATTGTTGGAATACATGTGATCATTATATCCATATTGGTCAAAACTTAGTGCTTCTTGTGAGCTGTGTGGATTCTGTATGATAAACCGTTAGGACTTGTTAGACGCAAACATACATAGAAGGTCTAGTGAGATAGAACCAACATACCATGAGATGTGAAACGGTATTTGAATTGCTGTTGTGTCCATAGCCAAACCTCGGATCCTGGTATCCACCAGAAGGATAGTTTGCCGGGAAGTAACCCCATGGATACGAACCAACCGAGTCTCCACCATTTAGCAAATTCCCAACATTCATACTAGGCCTTCTTTCTCTTCCATGAGAAGATGGAGCAGCAAATGAACCGTAAGGTACATGACCATACTGCTGCTGAAGAGAACCCTTCTCACAAACACAACATCAACAAAAAGTTTTCACATTAACTCACCAATAAGACCGCCACAGGACAATTACGGTTTAAGATCCAAAGACTCAACATTTCAAGAACAGTAGAAAAGCAAATACCTTATTACGATTCCGAGGGACTTCACTTGCATCTGAACCTAAAGACAACTCCTGAAACAAATCTACTGCTTCTGCTTCTACACCAGGTTATACACAAGAGCCAGTTTAGTATTTCTGATAAGCAAAACCTCAAAATCGAATCGAATTAGTCCAAAACAAGACACATACTGATGAAATTCAACACACAAGCATAACCAAAAAACATAATTTCCTTTATCATCATCATCCCCATAAGCTTAAAACAGACTATGAACAAACCAATCAATCCAAAAACAAACAACAACCCACAAAAGATACTGACTTTACAACTTCAAGCACACAAATCAATAGCTAATACAAGCTCTAAAATCAGCAGAAATGTCATTTTCCGATTAAAGTTTTCATTTTGAGTGAAAATGAACATACCCAGAAGAGGAAAGCTAGTGGCGATACGATCAGAAGAAGCGGCTCCAGCCATATTTCGAGAGTGAATCGAAAGAAGAAAAAAGGTAAAAGCTTTAATGGAGGAGAAACCCTAGGAAACGTTTCGTGAGCTTTCTGGAAATGAAGAAAGCAAAAGCAAACCTCGAAAAACCCAGAGAGAGAGACTTCAGGGTTTATTGAAAGTTTCGTTCTTTTGTTGTTTCTTCGTCTTCTACGTTAAGGCGGTGTGTGTGTGTGTGTGATCTTTTAACGAAGATCGAAGAGAGAATTCAAAGCGACAAAAGCCCAAACCCAAAGAACAATTTTTTTTTTCTCTTTCTCCTTTAAACGAAAAAAGATAATATAAATAAATATTTTCTCCTGACGCAAAAAAAAAAAAAATCTCTTTACAGAAATGATACAACTTCTTCATCGAAATCTTCATCTTCTTCTTCATTATTAACCCTAAATCTAGCCGCAACGATCTCTCTCTCTTTGTTTCTCTCTCTACCTGCATCTCTCTCTTCGTGTCTACTTCGCAGCTGAGAAGCGAGCTTATCGGTTTCTCATTTTTTTTTTTTGAAATTCGAGAAGAGATCTGAAGTTTTTGTTGTGGGTCGATCCTGTTCTACTCTCTTCATCTTCCGATCATCGTTATTCTTCTGGAAGTATTGCTTAGAATCGATCTTCTGGTAAATTTTGACATCTTACATTTGATTCGATTCGTTACGGTGTTTGATTGATGTTGTTATTGTTGTTCTGTGAAGACGATCGAGTTTGTTTGATGTTACTGATGAATGGTTACAGTTAGTTTTTTTTTTCTGGAATCTATGTTGCTTATGGGTTTGTATGTGTCTGTGAAGGTGAAAATGAACAAGAGTTTGTGTTGATTGATCCAATGGCGTTGTTGTTTGTCGATCATTAGCTCTTTGTAATGGCATTTCAACACTAGGAAGCTTCGAATTTGATAACTCTAGAGCTAAATATCATATATTGTAAGATGTGAATTTGCTCACATATGCTTTTATCAGTATCAGTTTATGTCGTTGGAGAACGAATGTCGCAAAATTGTTTTCCTTAACCTTTTGTGTGTTTGTGGATTGTAGCACCGAATAAACCATTATTACCGAAACCTTAACACCGTTTTTTGTTACACAGAAAGAGTAAGATCTTTTACATGGAGTAAGAATGCCAGAGTTAAGAAGTGGAGCAAGGAGATCGAGACGTCTTGACAATCAGTCTAACCCTCAGCTAGTTGAACAAGCGGAAAATATCGTCTTTCCTCCTCAGACTGCAACAAGGAGAAGAGGTGGTGGTAGAGGAAGGGGGAATGCTGCTTTAGCTAAAGGGGCTGTACCTCCAAGACCAACTGCTGCCGGTAGGGGTAGGGGTATCAGGTTGACAGACTTAGAGCCCGAACCTTGTGAGGTTCGTCCAGCTGTAGGTGCTTTAGGGGCCACAGAACCCGCTCTAAATCGAGTTGAAGGGTTAGCTGATATTGCTGCGGAAGGTGGTAGCGCAGAGAAAATAGCAGGCATGGAAGAAGATTCTAGCATGGCTCCAGTCCCTGAAAGGGTAATTTCTTTTAACCTTATGACACCAGATTTCTATTAAAGTACATCCGTGAAAACCTCTAGGATCAGGTTAAAGAAGGTGATCCGTTTTGGAGGCCCAACATATTCTTTTTCAAGCCATGCTAATGTGTTTAAGCATTTTCTCAGCTTTTCATTTACCTTTGAAAAAGGTTTTTACGATGATTTTATTTTTGTGTAGGTACAAGTTGGAAATTCCCCTGTTTATAAGACAGAGAGGAAACTCGGTAAGGGTGGCTTTGGTCAAGTTTATGTTGGAAGAAGGGTGAGTGGTGGCAGTGATAGGATTGGACCAGATGCAATTGAGGTATATTGAAGAGAGCCTGGTGAAAATCATGGGGGTTAGATCATAGAAGTGAAAATTTTAAAATTTTTATTCTTTTCCTTTTCAGGTAGCTTTGAAACTTGAACACCGAAATAGTAAAGGCTGTAACTTTGGCCCACCGTACGAGTGGCAAGTGTACAAGTAAGACTTGCATGTTTCCTATCTAAATCTCCTTTCCAGTTTCTATCTATCCTTATTCGTCACTACTAATCTGTTCTTTCTTTTTTGTTCCGGCTGTAAAGTACGCTCAATAGCTGTTATGGAATTCCTGCTGTACATCATAAGGGTCGCCAGGGAGATTTTTACATCCTGGTAATCTTTTAGTATGAGTCTGGTTACACGTCAAGATTAATCAGGTATCTTTTATGAAGAAACACTTATAATTATTTCAGGTTATGGACATGCTTGGCCCTAGCCTCTGGGATGTTTGGAATTCTTTGGCTCAATCGTAAGCACTTTAGTCATGTGTTATTTTCAACCATCCATGCTCATGCATAGATGGTAATTTTATTTTCATGTGGTAGGATGTCTCCAAACATGGTAGCGTGCATTGCAGTGGAGGCGATATCTATTCTAGAGAAACTGCATATGAAGGGGTTAGTGTGAATTGTTGCTGCCAACTTCGTAGCTAATAAAATTCCATTTATTTCAAGAAAAGGTTTACATTTACAGCCACAATTTCACTATCATTAACCTGACTGTCATGCATATTCATTCCCTACATCAAAACAGGTTTGTGCATGGAGATGTGAAACCCGAAAACTTTTTACTTGGTCAGCCTGGAACAGCAGACGAGAAGAAACTATACCTTATCGATCTTGGTCTAGGTGAGTTTCTCTGATATGTATTCAAACAATAAGACGTATTCTATTCTTCAGTTGTTTTTATCTCTCTGTTGTCTCTGCAAAGTTTTGTGAAATTTATATAATCATTTGATTTTTCAGAATGTTAACATGAATATCATCTTTTGTTTCAGCATCAAGATGGAAAGATTCACACTCTGGCCAGCATGTCGAATATGATCAGAGACCAGATGTATTCAGGTATTTTGACTGGTGTATCTTGTCTTTCCTACTTTTCCGGAAGCATATATATATAAAGCCCTCGATTTTATTATGCTTCGTATGCAGGGGAACGATAAGGTATGCAAGTTGTCATGCACATCTTGGTCGTACTGGAAGTCGGAGGGATGATCTAGAGTCATTGGCTTATACATTAATATTTCTGATGCGGGGAAGGTTACCATGGCAAGGGTACCAGGTGATTTTTCTATCCATCTATTCACAACCAAAAAACCGTGTAAGTTTCAGTCCTAGTCAATGACATATGGTTTTTGTACGCAGGGTGATAACAAGAGCTTTCTTGTTTGCAAGAAAAAGATGTCAACCTCTCCTGAACTGATGTGCTGTTTTTGTCCTCCCCCGTTTAAGCTGTTCCTCGAGGCAGTTACTAATATGAAGTTTGACGAGGAGCCTAACTATGCCAAGCTTATCTCGATTTTTGATACTCTTATCGAGCCGTGTGCTATATCTAGACCAATTAGAATTGATGGGGCTCTTAAGGTGGTTGTCTTTTGTTCCTATGTTTTGTTTCACTATTTAAAAATATTGTATCTAGTGCCTGATGTTTTTCTTTCGCATGAATAGGTTGGGCAGAAACGAGGAAGATTGCCTATCAATCTGGAAGAGGACGAACAGCCGAAGAAGAAAATTAGAATCGGCAGTCCTGCTACCCAGTGGATTTCAGTTTATAATGCACGCCGTCCAATGAAACAGCGGTAACTCTTTACACATTTGAATCTTTTGCTGATCACCATCTATAACTGACGAGTCTGCTATGCAGTCTCTAGCAAAACATATTATTCAGTGCTTTGCATGAATTGAGACATTAGCTATAAAAGTAGTAATGTTTATTTTTCGCGTACATCGCATGGCTTTCTTTTATGTAACCGGTCAATCTTTGTTCCTCTTGTAGATACCATTACAACGTTGCAGTCTCAAGGCTGTACCAGCATGTAGAGAAAGGTAACGAGGATGGCCTTTTCATAAGCTGTGTAGCATCATCAGCTAATCTCTGGGCCATCATCATGGATGCTGGGACCGGGTTCAGTTCTCAAGTTTATGAATTGGCCTCAGTCTTCCTGCATAAGGTAAAATCGGCTGAAGCCTATACATGTCATGCCTGTGCTCGATCTTTAGCAGCTCATCGTTTGTTTCCGGATTTTTTTTTTGCAGGACTGGATAATGGAACAATGGGAAAAGAACTACTATATCAGCTCTATAGCTGGTGCTGATAACGGGAACTCATTGGTAGTCATGTCGAAAGGTTGGTACTTGTGTCTAATGATAACTATGCCTATGAAGCCGTTTTACTAATTATACATCGTGTAATGCGATAGGAACCCCTTATACCCAGCAATCTTACAAAGTTAGCGACTCATTTCCATTCAAGTGGATAAATAAAAAGTGGAAAGAAGGATTCCATGTAACGTCCATGACCACCGCTGGGAGTCGTTGGGGCGTTGTTATGTCCAGGAACTCAGGCTATTCTGAACAGGTTCCCATCTCTTAAGCAACCGAGGCATTCATTTTTTTTTCGGGCGGTATAATGAATTAACCGATTTCTCTGTTGGATATATTAGGTAGTAGAGCTTGACTTTTTGTACCCAAGCGAAGGAATCCATAGAAGGTGGGAGAGTGGATACAGGATAACATCAATGGCGGCAACAGCAGATCAAGCAGCTCTTATATTGAGTATACCTAAACGAAGAATAACCGATGAAACTCAAGAGACTCTTCGAACTTCTGCTTTCCCAAGCACCCATGTCAAGGTTTGTTTATTGTTAAAGCCATTTCAAGGAAACAAACACAACATA
This sequence comes from Anastatica hierochuntica, assembly GCA_900406275.1. Taxonomy (NCBI): domain Eukaryota; kingdom Viridiplantae; phylum Streptophyta; class Magnoliopsida; order Brassicales; family Brassicaceae; genus Anastatica; species Anastatica hierochuntica. The sequence continues at coordinate 58,810 of OVAN01000134.1, read as the reverse complement.
GAAACTAACTGTGGGAGTCTTCTCCATGTACTGACTTGTATCCGCGCGATTTGTCTCAGGAAAAATGGGCGAAAAATCTGTACATTGCATCGATATGCTACGGTCGGACAGTTTGCTGAATAATCTCCGGATTGTACTGTCTCAACCGCTCTCGCCCCGGCGTGAAGCTTCCTGTTTTTTGGAGTAGAATCACAAAGGTAAGAAAACCTTTAAACCAGAAGGCAACTTCTGTGTGATTGTAATGAAATGAAATTAATTCTAGTATGTATTGTTGTAAGCACAAGTAAGGTAAATGTAACATGAAGAGTAGAAGAAGAGAATGCATTTTGTATTATTATTATTAATAGAAAATTTGAAGTAGCTGCTTCATTTGAATTCACTTATTCTATTATCCAATAGTGGATCATTTAGGGTGGGCTAAAAACCCGAACCAAATCGGACAAAAATATCCCGTCCGAGTCTGACAACACCAATATTTTTTTTGTCGGCAAATCGGGTCATAACGGGTCGATCCGGTAACCCTTTATCTCTACGCAGGAGAAACTAGATCACAACAGGCCGGTCTGATGGACCAGACTATATTTGGGGAATTCGCACAACCGCGAGTCCCGACATTCGAACATGTGAACTCGGGTTAGATGAGAGAGCGCCTTGCCACTTGAGCTAAAAGCCTTTCTCATGACAACACCAATATTAGAACAAGATTTTGTCTCACGGTATTTTGGGTATTAATTATTATCCAAATCGGAACGGGTATCCTGAAAAATCCAAAAAACTCCAACCCAAAAAAAGAATCAAATAATGATTGACATTTTCATTTAGAGATAAACCGGTTTGGCTAAATGTTAATATAATTCCAGTTACAACTAAACCGAACCGGGTTCATTGGCTACAGAAAGAAACCTTAAAAACCCTCTTCTCTTTCACCCATATTTGCGACGTCGCTCAATAAAACCCTAAAAGCCTCACGACGGAAGAGGCATAGAGAGAGCGAGAGCAAAAAAATAAAACAATCTTTGCGGCGGAATCTAGCGGAAGAAGAGAAAAAAATGAGACCACCGATTGGTCGCGGCGGATACAGAGGAAGAGGAGGAGGAAGAGACAGTGGCGGCGGCAGGTTTGGTGGTGGTGTACGTGGCCGTGGTGGTGGTCGCTTTGGTGGTGGTGGTGGTTACAGAGACGAAGGTCCTCCTAATGAAGTCGTGGGTTCGTTCTTTCACCCTTTGAATTAGCCTTTTAAGCTCAATTTTTAGATTTTGACATTAGTGGAAGAGGAGAAAGTTCAATTTTTTGGATGAGTGATTTTCTCAGTGATGAATCGTATTTAAAGTATGATGCTTTTGATTTAAGTCTAATGGGTTTGCTTGTGAAGACTTCTATTGTGTGTGTGTGAGTGTGAGGGAAGTTTCTTTCGTTTTGTTTACAGAGGTTGCAACTTTCCTCCATGCTTGTGAGGGAGAAGCTGTGACTAAACTCACACAAGAGAAGATTCCGCATTTTAATGCTCCTATCTACCTTCAGAACAAGACTCAGATTGGTAGAGTTGATGAAATCTTTGGTCCTATTAACGAATCTGTAAGCTTTCTCTTTATCTATCTATCTATCTATCTATGTTGTCTTTCTTCTTCAATGGATATTGTTTATGTTCTGTTTCTTGTTCAGTTGTTTTCGGTCAAAATGATGGAAGGTATCGTAGCTACCTCGTATACTCCAGGAGATAAGTTCTTCATTGACCCATTAAAGCTTTTGCCACTCTCTAGATTCCTTCCTCAGCCAAAGTAAGTTGCCATTAGTAAAAGCTAGACATAGTTAACTACACCGATTAGTTTAGTTTCCTCGGACTTTAGATACCGATGAAAGTATTGGTTGAGAGTTGTTAATCTTATCAAACTCCATTAACCGGTTTGTATCTGTTCTTGCAGGGGTCAATCAGCCGGAGGCCGTGGTAGAGGCGCTCCACGAGGCAGAGGTGCTCCACGAGGCAGAGGCGGTCCACGAGGCAGAGGTGGTCCTAGAGGTAGAGGACCTCCTAGAGGTCGCGGAAACTTCAGAGGCCGAGGAAGATGATAGATTCTTCCGCTTGCTCTTCAAGCTTTTTTCGACATTTTTTCACTTTGTTTTATCAATGACTATCAGATTCTCAGTTTTTCGAAACTTTGATTTAACCAATTGAGTTATAAAATTTGCATCAACTTTAGCTTTCATTGATACGCAAAACATATGAAAGATTTACACTTTGTGCGAGTAGCCTCATGTAGAGAATGAAAGAAGGAGAATGTGCTTTAATGGGCCTTTAAAAGCCCATTAATCTCTAATTAAAACCCTAAGTGGGTTGAGTAAGTAACAAGTCATTAAGAACAAGACCGAGTCTCATTCATTATTACCATCACAAGTGTTCTCTTTCTCCACTTGTCTAACACTCCATTAATGTCGGTTCTCATTTCACCACCACACACAACCCTCCAAGAAGAAAGCACAACACAAAGCAAAAAAAAAAGGTTAAAAACAGAGGAACAAGCTCATCAAGAATCTCTAATCTCTTGAGTTTTTCTGTGGTAGTATCATGTCGACAGTGGGAAACTCTACAAACATCTTTTGGCAAGAATCACCCATTACTAAAACCGAAAGACAAAAGTTACTAAACCAAAAGGGTTGTGTGGTTTGGATCACAGGTCTTAGTGGCTCAGGTCAAATCTTCTAAACCAATCTCAAAGATCTTGTGATACATATGTAAGTAAGTCTCTGTCTCTATATTTAGCCTTTTGAGATTTTCTATAGGGAAGAGCACATTGGCTTGTTCACTAAGTAGAGAGCTTTACACTCAAGGAAAGTTATCATATATTCTTGATGGTGATAATCTTCGTCATGGTTTGAATAAAGATCTTGGCTTTAAGGCTGAAGATAGAGTCGAAAACATACGTAGAGTCGGTAAGTACATACATTGTTTGGTTGCATATTATTAGTATTTTGAACCCATTTGATGAATTTCATTCATACTATGAGCTTATAGTAACTATAGCTTGCAGATTACGAAAAATCGCATCGATATTTACACATTTTGTAATACAATTCAATGCAGGGGAAGTAGCAAAACTCTTTGCAGATGCTGGTTTGATATGTATTGCTAGCCTCATATCGCCTTATAGGAAAGACCGTGATGCTTGTAGGGAAATGATGCAAGATTCTTCGTCTTTCGTCGAGGCAAAGCTCTTTAAAACCATACCTTTTTTTCGGTTTCTACCTCCCACATTGTGACTCAAGAAACTCTATATATATACACACACATAGGTTTACATGAACATGTCATTACAATTGTGTGAGGCAAGAGATCCTAAAGGCTTATACAAGCTTGCTCGCGCAGGAAAGATCAAAGGTGAGAGCTATAACATAATCTTTCTACATAAAAAGATTATTTAAGTTTGTTTCATACTATTTTTGTTCAGGTTTCACAGGAATAGATGATCCATATGAAGCTCCATTGAATTGTGAGGTATGTGAAAAACAATATTCTTCTTCTTCTTCTTCTTCTTCATCTTCAAGAATATTACAAAACTATAAGCTTGTGTGAATATGTTTGTAATGTGCAGATAGAGTTGAAAGAGAAAGAAGGAGAGTGTCCTTCACCTAAAGCTATGGCTGAAGAAGTTATCTCTTATTTGCAAGACAAAGGCTTCCTTCACAACCACTAACACTTTTTTTTGCCTATCTTAAATTGCTTTTTTCTTCCTTCACAAAACTTTATTTTCTTTGATATTTTGAAACTTTTTCATCTTTGTTTCTCTTTTTACTATTGGGCCTTTAATGGGCTTATGAATTTTTTATTATTGGCCCTTTAATGGGCTTATGAATGTAAAAAGAAAGTCCAAATAGAATAATAGTTTCCTTTTAAATTACATTTGAGATTAGCCAAAGTTAGAAACTATTTAAAAAAGGATCACAAAAATAGAGGGGTTTATTTGTTATTTCTCCTTTGATTTTTTTTAGATCGTACAAAAAAAACGAAGTTTGAGAGAGAGAGAGAGAGATGGTGTTGAACAGTAGATTGGTGGAGACAACAGTGAATTTATCGGCGGATCTATGGCAATATATGGCTTGTAATCCTGAGATTCTTCCTCGCGCCACCGTTCTTCATTTTATCTTCAACATTCCTCTCCTCCATCTTCGCCGTCTCGCTTTCTCTCTTCGGTCTTATCTCTGCTTCGACTCCGTCGCCGGATTCGATCGTGACGATTAACTTTCCGGCGCCATTTCCACGAATCGTCGTTTTTGAGCTTTAATCATTTACGTCTCTCTCTCTTCCGTGTCTTTGTTGGTTTCGTTAATGACTTTTTTTCATTTTTGTAATCTGTTTGTTTGTTTGTATAAACCGAAATGGATATTACAAAAAAAAAAAAAAAATTGAATACTGTAATAAACCGGAATTTTTAAAGAGACCGAGACCAAACCGGATTTTGAAGAATCGTTGTCTTCATATATAGGCCTATGGCCATTCGGTTTTTTTTTGGTTCGGTTCTTAACTTTTTCGGTTTTCTAAAATTGGAACCGTTCAGTTTCAGATCAGTAGTTCGGTCTTTCGGTTCCGGTTAATATGTCTATCTCTATCTCTAGTCACAACCAAATTCACAAACATGAGCAAAAGCTGTTCCTTAATTTACTTACAAACTAAACTCAAAAGTCAATATAACATTCAGTTAAAAGTTAACTTTCTGATTTCAAGAACAAACTTTAAAAAAGCTTGTTGTCTCTTTGACATTATATCAGAAGGATCTCTTAAAGGTTTTTTCTGACATTCACCCTTAGGATCATCAAGATCTCATCAAGATTGGTCTGATGAAGTTTGGCCTAGTGATACAGAAGCTAGAGATGAAGCCCAAGCTTGCGCGTTCTTTGCTCTTTCATGGAAGTTCCTTGTTTTGATGAGTCTTAGTTTCAACCATAGCCTCCTCACATCAACCATGTGAAGAACACGGGTCAACATTTGGCTTATCTCTCCGAATCTTCCTAGATTCAGGTTCGGAACATAAGAAGCCCATAACGCTTTCATGCGAGATACTGCCATGGGGAAGACGAGGATTGCCATTTGTAAAGAGATAAACAGCAGAGATAGTACAAAGAATGGATCACGTTTGAAAATTTCTTCCATTGATGTCCCATTGCGTAACCATGTGATCAGATTTCCATCAGCGGCGTCTAAGACTGTTGTTAGTTTCGTTTCGGCTACATACTGGACAGGTTGGAGACCTGGAAAGCAAAAAAGAATGTTCATATACTTCTGAATAATTTAAACCGAAACGTGCTAGTCAGGTAGATTGGAAGAAAACACAAGAAGATATGCGGTTTGGTGTTTCACCTGTTGCATCTTCATAAAATTCAATCAGAGATGTAAGATCCTTTTGACCATAGTACCGCGCCTTTGAAGTTTGATTTACCATCAGAATCGAAGGTAAACTATGGATACCATACCTCGAAAAGACACTGCACCAAAGCGATTAACGAAATCAGTTCTAGTTACAGAACAACTTTCATCTATCAGAGTGAGAAAGGAACCCTCTTATGAATATCTGAGAAACAATTTCGGATTCTTATTCTCAAGCAGAATAATCAGATAATCAAATTTCTTGAGATCCGCCATCTAATTCACTTCCTTGAATAGGAATAATATAGTCAACAAGGCGTGTCTTACGATGGAAGTGCTTGAGAATGCTCCACGGCTAGGTGTCGTATTTGAGGAAACATAGAACTCAACATATCGAACTTAGGCCAGACAGCGCGTGAGAACGGGCACCAAGAAGCATAAAAGAGTATTGACATATAAGCATCTCCATGGTTCAAAGCCATTAACCTATCCAGTGAGTCTCCATCTACCTGTAACATAGTGAAAATTCACACACTCTACTTTAACTTCAGAACAAAAAAGACATTAACGAACGCTTAGCTATAAGCCTAGATCATGCCTTAAACAATCGGTTCAATCCAATGCGATTCGTAGTGAGAAAGAAACTATCATCATCAAATCAACAAACAATTCTGAGAATCTTTGATCAACAGTTATCAAAAAGCACACATAGATGTGAGAAGTTTGGTTCTACGAAGATCTAATGAATCGAAGCAAGAATTTGAATCCAAATCGCAATAAGAAAGCTTGAAGTTGAATAAACGAAACCTAGAGAGCTGAAGACGTACCTCGATAGGAGGAGATGGATAGAGAGAAGGAGGACATTTCGCCTGAATCTCGAACCGAAACATTTCGAATTCGTGATTGCAAACGGAAAATTCCACGGCGGATGAAGCTAACGCGGAGGAGGAAACAGATATCGCCGAGAAGAAGAAGAAGAGAATTGTAACTCGAAAATCCATGAAAAGAGGCGAGAGAAACAATTCAAGAATCCTGAAGCCGAACGAAATCAATCGATTCGAAATTCGCAGGACGAAAGGTAGAGAAGAATCAAACGCAAAGAATGAAAGCACGAAGGAATCGAAGAACACCAGATCGGAAAATGACAAACTCCGAATCCTAATTCGTCTCCTTCGGTGTCTCTCTCTCTTTCGGGAAATTATTTATTTTCTCCAGATATTTTTCACTTCTAACAAACATTTATATCTTTTATATCATTTTTTTTGTTCATGTTTTTTTTTTTGACTATGCAACAGAGTTGTTTCACTCGAAAATAGAATACTATAGAAGTAGTTTAACTCTATTACTGAATCGGAACGGAATCAACAAAGCAAAATAACTTAAATAGCATAAAAAATGTTAAAATCAAAATAACCATATCAAAACTGAACCGAATTTTAAACAATCAACAGAAATAATGAAAACTCATTTAAAATTAATATTTCTATTCAATATATAGAAAAATTTATTGAAATATATTAAAATATCAACATTATTAATTAAATTAATTAACAAGTTTTTGTTTTCCCGAATAGATTAGCAAAAAATAATTTGGAAGTTGATTTCGAGGATCTGAACCCGATGTGAATTGAACACGCAACCTTCTGATCTGGAGTCAGACGCGCTACCATTGCGGCTACCATCGCGCCACGGATCTGGATGTTAACAATACCATAAATCTATTTTACATTGCAATATTTTGCTTTTGAATTAATATAGTTTAACCGACGGTTTTGATATGGATACAGTTAGTTGGTAACTATTGATGATATTGTTTGACCATGACTAATATAATTTTACGGTCACTGTACGGTTTAAAAATGAAACGGTTACGGTTTGATTGGTTATGCCTATAATCCAAACTTGACATTGAACTGGTAAAAAACGGTTATAGTTTAAAAACGGAACGGTTACGGTTTAATTGGTCAACCAAACTTGACACTGAACCGGTAAAGAAATTACACACCAAGATCAAACCGATTTGTTGATCGTACAAAAGCGTCGGAGGTTTAATTGGTATGTGGATTGAACCGAGAATCATAAACCGGTTTAGTGTTAGTGTGTAGAATATAATATTCACGGAGACTTATTTACTTTGTCTGCTAACGAAGCAACCCTCGCAAGAAAAATATATTTTCTCGTTCTTCGATTTTCTGGGAATCTGTCAGTGAGTTCTAGTCTCTCTCTCTCTCTCTCTCGATCTGACTCTTAACATTGAATTCAACTACTTCTTCCTCGTGCACGAGATTTTTGTTTGTTTTCTCCTGGAAACTTCCATTTGAGAAAAAGATGCGAGAAATCTTCTCTGATCAGATCCTAAGCGTGCTTTGATTTCTCGTGCAATTCGAGGCTGTTTCAGCTATTGATATTCATCATTTGACTCAGGATCTCGCTTTGGATTCTTCGTCTTGGGTAATTTCAAAAGTTCTGTGTGTTGTGGAAACGTTCAGTCACTAGATTTTGATGTTTTTTTTTTTTTGAATTTTTTTGTGGATTTTTTAGGGTTCCTTTAGTTTGAGGGAGAAGCTCGATTTCGAGCTGGTGGAAGAGGAAGAAGAATGGTGTTGTTTAAATCTAGAATAAAATGGATTGCTCTCTTTGTGATGATCTTATCAGTGGGATCTCTTGTTGTTCATCTTTCGATGACAAAGTCTTCAAGTGTACAGTTGGCTCATTATGCGAGAGATACTCTTTGGAAAGATTTTGATTCTTTGTTAGGGGCACAGGTAAGGGAAGAAACGAATCGAATTGGAGATAATGTGGTTTTTCAATCTGATTGTGTGATTGAAGAATGTAGACTTGAGTTTTTGTTTGGTTTTCTCTTGCAGGATCTTAGAAATAAGCACTTATGGCGGCCTGTAAAATCGTTGGTGACCTTGCAGCCCTATGCTAATCCAAGAAATAGTTATCCTGGTACTATGAGTAACTTTGTTTGCATGCACAAATTGCGCTTCAACGAGCTTTTATAGGTCTTTGATTTATAGCTTGTTTAATGTGGAATGTTTTTCGTTTCTGCATTTGCCTCTGAAATGCCCAATCATATTCAAACTAAAGTGTTTTTCCATTTTGTATTTAAACCATTCAGGGATATATAGGCCATTATGGATGTTGTATGTTAAGTTCGATACTTGTTTGAACATGAAAAGCCTCTTAGGGTCTCTGGTACTTTGAGATCTATAGATTTTGTTAATTTTTGTTTGTACTGTCTCTTTGCAGCGCCCAGCCCAAAAAACAATGGCTTCATTTATGCAAAGATATTTGGTGGATTTGACAAGATAAGGTCTTCTGTATGTATCAGTTGACTTGATAACTAAAGATTCCTCATTATTGTTTATGTTTTGCATGTTGATAACGTCTTTGCACATTTTCTAGATATGTGATCTTGTCACCATATCCAGGCTTGTAAATGCTACTCTTGTCATTCCAGAGCTTCAAGAAAGTCTACGCTCAAAAGGCATTAGGTACGCGAGCTCTATCCACTATGTTGTTCTTTACATCTTCCCACATTTCTCCATTTTTTCCTGTTGAAGCATGTTTCTTTTCCTTGCTATCAGACTCTTCTTTATTCTAGTGTATTTTTACATGCTGTGCAGCAACAAGTTCAAGAGTTTCTCCTATCTTTATGACGAAGAGCAGTTTATATCCTTTCTTAAAAATGATGTTATAATTGTGAAGGCTCTCCCTGAGAGCTTGAAAGCGGCAAGAAAAAGGAACGAGTTCCCACTTTTTAAGCCCAAAAACTCTGCATCACCAAAATTTTACCTCGAGGATGTATTGCCAAAGTTAAAGAAAGCTAATGTCATTGGATTGATTGTCTCTGATGGGGGATGCTTGCAGGTACCAAATGCTTTTTCTCCCTTAGAGTGTTATCTCTTGTAAGCAGTAACTTCTATATGTGTCGAGATCTTTGAGCAGGCATCCTTCTGCTTGTAAACTACCATCACTTGTCGTATCATGTTCTGATCTTTTTATGTTTAGCTGTAAGAAGAAAATGTTATATTGTTAACAAGGTGCGCTGTATCCTCAACAAAATTGTTTTGTTTTCAGTCAAATTTGCCACCTTCAATGCCTGAACTTCAGAGACTAAGGTGTAGGGTTGCTTTCCATGCCCTCCAGCTTCGTTCAGAAATCCAGGTGCTGGGCAAGAAGATGGTTGACAGGTACTTATGATAATTGCAGTTAATAATGAATTGACGAATGGGACAAAAACTTGAGGTAATTCTTTTATTATTAAGAGATTGGGGGAAGAGGAAGAAGATGACATGCTAAGCTTTTATTTCTTTAATGATAAAGTACCTAGCTGAAGTAATGAATAAGGTTTAGGGCTGGCCCTTGTATAATCTAGCTTGGTGTCTATGCAACTAAATTGTCCATCTATCCCTAGAAACCGTGTGGCTCTGAATGATTTTACATTTTCCAGGTTACGTAAATCAGGTCAACCCTTCCTAGCTTATCATCCTGGCTTAGTGAGGGAAAAATTGGCATATCATGGTTGTGCTGAGCTTTTCCAGGTAAAAGTCTCCATTTATATTATTCGATAGAACAAGGTTTTTACATTATATTCTCTTTTTTCTTGCGTACCATAGTGCTCGAGTACATGGGAAAGTAGTTTTAGACAGTGAAATGGGTTTCTGACTCTACTCATTGTTTCAAAATTTAAAGGATATTCACAGTGAACTCATCCAATATCGACGGGCTCAGATGATCAAGCAGAAGCTTATTTCAGAAGAACTTATTGTAGACTCGCACTTGCGTAGGGACAATGGCTTATGTCCTCTCATGCCAGAAGAGGTAGAATCTGGAGCATTTCTCAAGTGATGCTAAAAATGCTTATTTGGACACCTTTTTTTCCATATCCTTTCTGTTTGCCTTTACGGTGTCTTCTGAAAGCTGAATCTGCCGCATAAGTTTCTACATTTACTTGTAATTCCCATGGAATACACTGTTTTCAAGCCTGAACACCCATTATGCTGACATTCTAATGCACTAATTGAATCTTACTGCTGTTCTGATGGAACTGCATTCCTTTGTGTTACTAAGAGTTTGTCGGTATTAAAATTTTGCAGGTTGGAATTCTTCTGAAAGCCTTGGGTTATTCTCCAAAAGCAATTATATACTTAGCTGGTTCTGAAATGTTTGGCGGCCAACGTGTTTTGATCCCTCTGCGTGCTATGTTCCCTAATTCAGTGGATCGGACTTCTTTATGTAGCATGGAGGAATTGTCAGAAGTGGTTGGTCCTGAGACACCACTTCCAGAAAATACTTTTGAAATGCCTCCTCGAAAAAGCGATAAGCAGCTCAAAGAAGAATGGAACAAGGCAGGTCCTCGGCCTAGACCTCTCCCCCCTCCTCCAGACAGACCTCTCTACCAGCACGAAAAAGAAGGGTGGTATGGTTGGCTTACCGAGAATGACACAGAACCAAGCCCTTCACCTATGGATCTTAGGAATCAAGCACACAGGTTACTATGGGATGCACTTGATTTTGTTGTGTCTGTAGAAGCTGATGTGTTTTTCCCTGGTTTCAACAATGATGGTAGTTGGTGGCCAGATTTTTCAAGTTTGGTAATGGGTCAGAGGCTCTATGAAAGGCCCTCGTCACGAACTTATAGACCAGACAGGTAAGCAAGCTTATTACTCGACAACTAATGACTGCATTTTGAAGTTGAAATTGATCTAGAGGTTAAATGAAGATATTTAGAGTGTCTATGTGGCTGATACAAACATTTACTGATATTCTCAATCAGGAAAGTTATTCAAGAACTTTTCAACATTACCCGTGAGGATATGTATCATCCCAACCGTAACTGGACACTTCGTGTGAGGCAACATCTTAACTCAAGTTTGGGTGAAAGTGGGCTTATCAGGCAGTCTATGCTGTCGAAACCCAGGCTCTTTCTATCGCATCCACTTCCTGAATGCTCATGCAGAACATCAGCCCTTGAGGATTCTAGGAAAATACAAAGTGATGACGGAAGATTTCTCTATGGAGGTGAAGATGAATGCCCAAAATGGATAAAATCAGCTGGTGCGGAAAAGAGTAAAACCGATGAAGGTGATCAGCCTGATTATGAGCATGACCTTCCAGCAGAACAATCAGAAGAAACCGAAGAAGAATTTGCAAAAAGTAAAGTGGCTTCAGCTTTTGACCAGGATGAAGAATGGGATCCTAATGACTAGCATGACAACGATACCGAGGTGTCATTTGATTTTTCCCCAGATCGTTTCAGGAAAGGCGGAGAAGCATACAAAGGAGGTTCTTTTCTTGTTTTCCACAGTTACCCGGCTTTTTTTTTTTACCCTTTCTTGAGAATAAGCTTCTATTCTAGTGTTATTCTTTTGTTAGTAGTTCCTTGCATTTAGTTGATGGTATACGAGATATTGGTATTGCCTCCAAGCGCCGTTATGAAGCAAAGGACGATCGTCATGCATCATCCGTCTCTAAGGTCCTTCGCATGAAGCAAATGTGAAGCTGGAGGTATCTTTTCTTCTTTTTCTCATCATTGTAAATCTTGATAAAGGTTCAAATTCAGATTCTTTTCTCCTTTTTTCTTCAATAGTTTTTCTTTTCTGGATTCATTTTGACACACTACAGATACGAAAGATTTAAAGTAAATTCAATACAGTTTTATTCACTCTCTGCTTCACATTCATATTCACTAGACTATGTTCACTGAAATGGTATTGTTAAGACTTTTGCCTTTGTAGAATTAGTTAAATGTCATTGATCCAATCAAAAGAATACATTGTGTTCATAGTTAGTGACTGTGGAAAGATGTTGATCGATGCGACGATACATGTATGTATATGCAATTTTATACTGTTGTGACTCCAGAAGAAGCAGGGCAAAAGAGAAGAGAGGAACCCTAAGCACCATGTTTCTTCTGTGTCCATGGTTTAAGAACAGAGATAACAGTAATGATGATGACAATGAGAAGGATGAAGATGGCAATGCACATCCATTTCCTTGAACTTTTCTGGCTTTTTATCGCCTTTGTTAGTTGGTCATTCCCGGATTGAACATGATCCACCGCGCTCGTGACCTGTTAAGAATCGGAAAAGAGTAAGAAAGGATTCCGAAAACTCGTGGCTTCTTCATTAGAAGGCAAGGAAGAAAACTGATAACCATATTCTCTATGTTGTCTAACATCTCCCCTTGTGCATCCACTAGCACCGCCATATCGAGAAACACCTACACCAAAAGCAGACGGTGAATCAATCCGAAACTCGAGGGATTTTGAGTAAAATCGAATCGAGGTTTACTTGTTGTAGGTCGAGGAGTTTCTTCTCTAAGTCTCTGACAGCGTCATGGCGTTCTTGAATCTCAGCCAATGTATCCATTATCTGCACATTAGCCAGAAAATAACCTAACTTCCAGTACACGTAAACGTTGCCTTGCTGCAGAAGTTAAATCGTGTTACCGTCGAAAACATGAGTACCAACCTGACCTCGTCCTTGCTCCATGATTGCTTTCTGAAAAATCTGCTCACTGTCTCCGGTTTCGATCAATCTATCGACCATCTACAAACCGAATAAAACGAATCATGACCTCATTCAATAGATTTAGATTGCGAAAAACAGAGTTTCTTAAGTCCTTACCTCTTCATCAGCTCGCTGACCAGTCACTACCATTGTCAAGAACCAAAAACAACAACACAACAATTAGCTACAAGTAGATCATTTGATGGAAATAGTCGAATCTTTACGAAGATCCAATACCTGTAAACACACGCCTCTCAACAACTTCTCTGTATTCTTGATGAATGTTCTGTCTTAGACTCTGCAATGAAACAAATTTTAAAAGCTTAGAACAAACTTTCTTGAAGAGTTTTTCGCTTCCGAGAATCTGCAGAACTTACTTGGAATTCAGATATCTTGTCCTTGAACTTCTTCTTCACCGCGCTGCGGATAAATAAAATCGTGTTAAGAAGAGAAAGAGCAAGAATCTTGAAGAGATTCAAGAAACAAAAGCTCACATAGTTGTAGCTGTTCTTGTTCTGTCTACTCCAGTTCCTTTCCCACAACCCGGTTTACTCCGGTTCTCCATATTCTACAAAATTCAATTTCGGTTCTTTAACATAACCAAAGAGATCAAACAAACAAATGTAACAACAATCTCTAAGCCTAACCTCACGATCCAATTCTTCAATCTTTCCTTTAATGAATCGAGAGATTCTTCCAACTTCATCAACATCTTTCTCCATCCTCTGTTTGATAGCTTCAAACACAAAAACAAAACAAAAACTTAAGTTCATCTAAATCTTGGTTTGATCAAGAACTTGTTTCAAAGCTCCTTATTACATTTCATAGCAGGAGCTTTAGTGACAGCTTTAGTCTCTTCATGTGCTCCTTGAAGCTTCTTGAGATGCTTGTCAAGCTTCTCATATTGCTTCTCGATTTCTTGAATCTTTTTGAAGAAACCAGCGAGACCGAGATCTCCAGAGTTAGCTGGACCATGTCCTGACTCAATATCGCTTCGATTTGATCGATCTCTAGAGAACTCTAGCGAACCCTGTTGCATACAAGAACATTTCAATCTTTTAACTTTGCTTATAAACTTTATAAGCTTTGATTTGTTTATCTCATTATATATATATCTTCCATTATAAATCTCAAGATTGTAACCCAAGCAACAAAACCTAAAACTTTCTACAACATGCAATATACAATAATCTACATAGAAACGTTGCTTGGGTTAGAAGAAAACTCGTGGTGATCAAAACGTAATGTATAAAGAGAAACACAGGACAAACCTTTAAGAGGTCGTTCATTGTTAAAGATCTTGGATTAGAGAAGAAGAAGAAGATCTATACAAGAGGAAAAGAAACTTGTTGAACAATCAATCCAATCCCATGCAGAAAACATATATATAATCTAAATATTCGTAAACAAAAAATTTGTTAAATTATAAAATTTAGAAGGAAAAAAAAAAGTAAACCTGGATTTATTTTTTTTAAAAAACCCAGATCTCTCTTGTTCTCTTTTCTTTTTTATTATTCTAAAAAAATTATTAAGAAGAAAGATAAATCCAAAAGGAGAGAAAAAAAAAGAGAGAGCTTTGGTTGGTTAACAATAAAAAGCCAACACATAACGATGAGATTGTTACATACACGTAAGGTTAGAGTCAATGGCTTAAATTTCATTTTGATATTTTATAGAAATTGGTAAAATCTTTAGTCAAACACTTTATTTTAGGACATAATCTTTGAAACATAAGAAGATTCTTGCTCGGTTGTGATAGTAAAGTATATGATGGTTTTGTATTTGTACCATGGGGCAAAGTTTGATGCTTCTTTCACTTGCCAAAGACTGTTCAGAATCTGTGGGTCCTTATATCTTTTCGCCTTTCTAACGCAGTTCAAACTAGTGATATCTTCCACCACCGAAAAAATGTCATGATCCATAAAAGATTGAAGGGTGTAAAATTTATACTTCCACCACCAACCTCACTTATTGTTATGTACATCAAACTCAAACCATAGAGACATTAGACACATTTAGCAAAAAAAATTTGGAAGCAACCATCCCTCAAAGTTGAAGGCTTTAATAAATGTCTATTATAATTATAAAAAGCTCCATATCGAAAATTTAAAGAGACATTAAGTAATATATAATATGTATGAACGGATCCACTCATTGTCAAATAGTTTTAAGTTGGATCAGAGTAGTTCGACATTTATCCACCGTAAATGTTATTCCCACGAAAAAGTCCATCGTCATGTTAGATAACTATTTTAATTACTAGTATTAAAATCAATTAATTTAACCTCTATTGTTAGTTATCTCATTAAAATTTTGTAACAACTCTATATATGTGTCTTGAATACTATTATTCTCTTCTTCAAATTATTTAAAACAAGATATATAAATTTTAAGACAACCCTAACTATTCATCTCCGGTGAAAATCCTCCGCCGGAAATAAAACTTCCGAAGCCACCACCGTCGAACCAACAGCCACCGAAAAATCAGCACCGTTATGATCATCCTCATGATCCTCCTCATGTTGATCTCCTCTACTTAGCTGATGTGGTGGTGGCAGTGGCTGCAACGACTGTTCTAAGTTAGCCGGAACCATGACTTCATAACTGGCCTCCACAGCGACGCCGAAGCTGTTCATGGCGGCTCCGGCGAGAGTAGTGGAGGCTGATGAGTTGTTGGAATATTCAGGTTGTTGCATAACAACTAGTTGTTGTTGGTGATGACTTTGTTGTTGTTGTTGTTGTTGTTGTTGCTGCATGACGTTGGCCATTGCGACTCTACTGTTTATAAGCTGTGATTGCACCAACGATAACTCCGCTTGTAATGAGGCTACCTATTATATATGATCATTCATTATTGTTACATTTTTTTAAAGTAGCTTAGGAATTTTTGGAACTTTTTTGACAAAAAAATACTCTCTTTGTTTCGTATTGAAAGATGTTTAAAGTTTTGGTACATCGGATAAGAAAATGTTTATTCAGTTTATCTCTTTTGCACTAAAATTTCATTAAGTAACATCACTTAAAATGAAACAGAAAAAAAATCGCTAAAACATCATTTATAATGAAAAAGATGGAGTATGTATGTACAATATTTTATTTGTGTAAGAAATTTGAAACAAAAAAATGAAGAGGAAAGCATTTTTTTAATTTCTTGCAATCAACATATTTTCGAATTTGACTATAGTATAGTAAATATCAAAAAATTTCAATACTTATTTACTCAGCTTGAATATACTCATTTCGTTTTCATAATATAAATGATATTTTAGAGAGAATTTTTCATTTCAAAATACTTGATATTTTCGGTATTCTATGTAAAATTTTAATGTCGATTGACACTTGTGACCAATTATATTATATAATATTTTTTTTATTGGTTTTGGTGGTATTCGATGATATTTTTATGTAAACGAGATAAATTTGTGATTTTTGCTATTTTTTAATCGGTGTATATTAACCTTAAACTTCATTTAAAACGAAACATAGGGAATATGAAAATTAGAATTCTTGATATAAAAAACTATAAATTTTTGTTATATTGGATTAATAGAATCTTAGACATTTTATTTAAGTTTCATATATATAATATATACATAATATATCGATATATTTAAATCACCTGTTGTTGGAGAGCAAGAATGGTGGAGACGCAACCATAAACAGGATCAGAGAGTCTAGCTTGAGCTTCATATGAGATAGTAACCACCGCATCATGACGACGGTTCACCGGAATATGATGCAACAATTTCGACACGTTGCTAGCTCCAAAAACCTTATGAACCGCCGCGAACCTAGCCGCTCCTTGGTCGGACCCAAAGTGAGGTGCGAAAATGCAACCACTGACACACTTCCTCCTCAAGAACTTACAAGCCCCACACGGCGAGGCAGTTCCTGTCCCCGTTGTTGTCGCGGCGGCTGCTCCTCCTCCGCCGAAAGTTAGTGATGATGTCGGAGTTTGTTGTGATGTACGTTTTCCGGCTGATGATTTCCGACGAGAGTCGGAGGTGTTGTGGCCTCGTTGATGATCAGCCATCACCAAAGAAACATTAATATAATTTTAGGTTTATTAGTTGATGTGAGTTTGTTGTTAAAATATTATATGTATATATGTTTGTTGATTTATAAGAGTGTAACATTTATGTGTATGTGAGTATAGTAGTAACGGAGAAGGCCACGTTTGTTTCATGAAGGAGGTCGTGAGGTGAATGTGGTAATCTTTTTTTCTTTTATTTTCTTTTTTAGGTATTTTATTTATTTTAAATTAACTAATTACAAAATATAATAGTGGCTACTATACATTAATTGCCATATTATCGGTTAATTATTTTTTACAATATGATTCTTGTCATATTGTAAATTTGTACATCAAACATTTAGATCAGATCATGTAAAATACTCGATCATGTAAGATATGCGTCTTTGTCTAGATAGTCTTTCTAATACAATTTGAACCCATAATCTCCTCGAGAGGTTTTTACGACTGGATAAACACTTCGTTGGTTACGAATATGGGCAATAAATTTTAAGAATGGTTGGCATATTAATAAAATAGTAAAAAATCATGTAAAAGTTATAGCAAAATAACGTTTTTACCATTTTGAAAAATCTAGAAATATGGTAAGTGTTATATATGGTCTATTGGCTTTGATGTATATGAAACATGTTAACCAAAAACTATATAATAAATAAGAAAAAATTCTCACCAATATGGTTGTATAGTATGGTTGGTATCGTTAGGTGCAAGAAAGAGAGTATAAATGGGACAAAGGTGTGATGTGTGGTGCACGAGCAAAGAGAGTGTTCGTGTGTCTAATATTTATTTCATAATTATTTCTTCTTTGTATATAGTTATTTTCTTAGGTCATCTTTTTAAATTCTAAATTGTATATAATACTAGTAAATAACAATTATGGTTAATTAGTACTTAGAAGTAGAACTTATTTAAATGAATACACTAAACATAAATTTCCGAAGAAAACAGTATTCCAATAATCTATAGTGCTTACCATGATTAAAGGAGGCTCTTAACAAGAATTCTTAAAAAAAATTAATATTTTAATTTTGGAGTTCTTAAAATCTTAAGAATCTTTGTGAAAGTTTCTTATTTAAGAAACTTTCACAAGGGTTCTTAAAATATTAATTTTTTTTAAGAATTATTGTTAAGAACTTGCATTATTCATGCTTTTATGCTCTTATAAACGTTTTCGTTTTCTAAAGGGGAAAACTTTTGGAAGTTGTTGAAATGATGTGTATGGGTGCATGGGGTATACTTAATTAAGTTAATTATTGGGATAATTTAGGTCAAAATAAGTGATTATAAGTTTATAACCCAAAAGCATACTCAATTGGTAGCAAAAGAGTAGAGAAATGAAATTTTATTTCATTGAAAAATACATGAACATGTTGATGCAATTATAATAATCTAGTTATAACATGTTACAATAATTTTTCGTGCTTCAATATTTTCTATATTATTTCGCGTCTTAAACTTTCGAAACAATAGTCTTATCGAAAGTGCAAAGTTAAACGGTTCAAACTTTATTCATATAAACTCTACGGTTTCCATCCGGTTTCCGAAAATATATTATCAGAAGCTTAATGAAACGAAATTTATTGAACAAGTGATTCTTTTTGGAAGTGATGACTCTAATTTTTCGTATAGTGTTACTATATGCGACTAACAAATCGTATAGTGTCACTAAATACTATAGAAGTATAGTATTGGTATGGATAGACAAGTGACAAAGCAAATGTGTCTGAGGGAGGAGAGGCACAAGAATCGTGTTGACCCTTTCGTGTGAAGTTCTTTGGAAGCTAACCAACCTTCATGCCTCTCATGCTCCTTTTCTTCACAACATCCTTCTTCTCTTTTTCTTTTCCTTACTTACATTCTCAAAATTTATAAATATATATATATATATATATAGTTTTTTATCCATGAAAATTAAAGTATTTGATAACTTTGGAAATAAATGAAATAGTTTTGGATTTAGATTTAGTATCTTGTTTCGGTTTTTAGAATTTATGGTTTAGATTTTTTTTATAATAAAAGTGTAGTTGTCTTTTTTAAATAAAATGAATAATAGTATGCTTAAACCAAAATTTAAAAGTGATATTGAAAAATTACTCCAATTTGAATTACGAACGATGGAGTGAAATTTTAATTAATGTTTGGTAGATAAAAAATTGCACATTTTATTACAAATAATGACTAGCAAATTAATCAACTAAATCATGATATTATTTTATTTAGAGATCATAAAATCGATTAAAAACAAGACTGAAATATACAAATATCTATTAAAAATGTTAATATTGTAGAATAGAAATTTTACAATTATGTAAATATTATTTACATTTATGTTTTTTTTTAGATTAAAAAATATATGTTTAGTAATTTAACTATATATAAATTAATGTTATCTTATAACTAAATTATTTTGTTACAAACCGACCGTTCGTCTCCGTTAACAAAAAGCCGCGTCGAGAAAAATCTTTCATTTTCTCGGGAAAATTAAAAAAAAAAACTCATCGGAGAAGAAGCCGTCTGAGAAAATTTTCCGATAAAGGTGAAGACTTTCGGAAATGCCATCGCCACCGACGTCGACATCTCTGTCCGTAACACAAACCATTAACGGATCTCACAGTTTCACAATCAAAGGCTACTCTTTAGCGAAAGGAATCGGAATCGGAAAACACATCGCCTCCGACACATTCACCGTCGGTGGTTATCATTGGGCTATCTATTTCTACCCTGACGGCAAAAACCCAGAAGACAATTCGGCTTATGTCTCTGTTTTCATCGCTTTAGCTAGCGATGGCACTGATGTTAGGGCTCTCTTTGAGCTTTCGTTGCTTGATCAAAGTGGTAATGGGAAGCATAAGGTTCATAGTCACTTTGATCGAGCTCTTGAGAGTGGTCCTTATACTCTCAAGTATCGTGGAAGCATGTGGTTTGTCTCAATTCATTTTGGCTTTGATTGTGTTTAGGGTTTGTTAGAGATTCTGAGAAATTTGAGATACTTAGGGTGTGAATTTTCATAATTTGATTTGATGTTGTGTGGACTTGTGGTGAGAGGTTTGATGTTGGAATGTGTTTGGATTCTTTTGTGGAACTGTGATCTTTGTTCTTGACATTTCTGAAACCGATTTGCTCGAATTTTCGATAAAAAACAGAGCTTAATTCTTGCTGCTTCGGCAGCTTTGTAGCTTTAGTGCTGAATCTTAAGATGCTTTCACATGTTGGCATAGGCACCGATGTATACGATACTTGTTAATGAAGATGAATCAATTCTTTATAGGGTTCTTGACTTTCAATGTGTGTCCCTTAACAGAGTTTGATTCTTGCTGCTTCAACAGCTTTGTAGACTTAGTGTTGAATCTAAGGACTCTTGTTGTTATGGTTTATAACCGATAGGCACCGATGCATTCAAATGATAGGCTAATTTGAAGCAGGAGCAATCCTTGTTAATGCAGAGGAATCAGTTCTTTATAAAGTTCTTGACTTTCATGTATTTCCCTCGGTGGATTCTTATTCGGTTTGTATTTGTTTTACAGGGGATACAAGCGTTTCTTTAGAAGAACTATGTTGGAAACATCTGACTTTTTGAAGGATGATTGTTTGAAAATTAATTGCACAGTCGGAGTTGTGGTCTCGGAAATAGATTGTCCGCGGTTACATTCTATTCATGTCCCTGCATCTGATATTGGATCTCATTTCGGGATGCTTCTGGAGAATGAAGACGGTTCAGATATAACTTTCAATGTCTCTGGTGAAAAGTTCCGAGCTCATAGGTTGGTATTGGCTGCTCGGTCTCCTGTCTTTGAAACCGAGTTTCTTGATGTTCCCGAAGAAGAAGATTGTGAAATCGAAGTTAATGACATGGAACCTAAGGTTTTCAAGGCTTTGCTTCACTACATATACAAGGATGCTCTCATCGAAGATGCAGAGTCGTTGTCATCATCATCATCTTCCGGTTTATCTGTTCGTCCATCAGCAATAGACACATTAGCTGCAAAGCTGCTAGTAGCTGCTGATAAATACAAGTTGCCTAGACTCAGTTTAATGTGCGAGTCAGTGCTCTGCAAGGACATATCAGTAGATTCTGTCGCGAATATATTAGCCCTTGCTGATCGCTACAATGCTTTAGCTTTGAAATCTGTTTGTCTGAAATTCGCAGCAGAGAATCTCATCGGTAACAATCACCTCTTATTTTACACTCAAGTTGGTTCCGCAACAAACTTTTTAAAATCGCATGACTCCTTTTGTTTTGATGCAACAGCGGTTATGAGGTCAGACGGGTTTGATTATCTAAAGGAGCATTGTCCGTCCCTTCAATCCGAGCTTCTGAAAACAGTTGCGGGATGCGAAGTAGAATCAAGCGGAGGAGGAGGAGGGAAGACGAGAAGCGTGTGGGCACAATTCTCAGACGGTGGAGGTGAAAGGCAACAAGAGACATGGGGAGAGATCAATGGAGGAGGAGGAGGAGGAGCAGAGAGAAGCCAGAGTGTTTGGGTTCAAGTTGTGAACGCTAATGCAAGTGTTAGAAACAACAATGACAACAACAACAGTGATGACCCTATGGCTGAAGATTGATCCCAGAGGAAGAAGAATCCGAGATCTTGCATTTTCCACGGTCGGATTTTGTGTCTGAACAGACCAAAAACACTATAATCCGATAGGTATCCGAACCGAAAATCGAATGGATAACCGAAAATATTCGAAGTTGTACTCTCTATCTAGTATCCTAACACTCACTTAGCTTCAAAACTAAACCGAATCAGAATATTTCATTTTTGTAAACTTTTATCTCGAACCCGAACTGAACTGAACTTTTAGGATCAAACTTGAGTTAGAATCGAATTTATCCGAAAACCCGAATGTACACCCCATAGTATCACACAGCTAGATCAATTGTGGACAGAGTCAGAAACAAACAAATGAATCATATAATAATAATATATTGATTCCAAGATTCTTGATTTTTTCCTCATCTCATCAAAGTTAGAATTGTGCACGTCTCTCGAAAAAGATTCAATCTTTATTGCAATTTCCGTGAGAAAAGCTTGATGGGTTCGCTCTAAATCGATTGAGAAAACCAAATCTTTGTGGAGTTCTTCTTCTTCTTCCTTTTGTTGTTTTTGTAATCTTGTTGATATGAATGAGATCGGTGGTTCAAGTTCATGGGGTTTCAATAGTATTGTGAGAAGGAAACAAGTTGATTCTGTTCATCCGAATACAAACGATGAGGATCATCATCATCATCAGCAACATCAGCTTGCTAAGAAATTAACAGCTGTTGACCTTGTTGCTATTGGTATGATTAAAAAGATTCAAACTTTTTCGATTTAGAAGGAGAAAGATCGATTCTTTTGTTGTTGATTGTGTTGCTTTGGCTTTGTGAATTTGTTTTTTAGGAGTTGGGACAACAATTGGAGCAGGAGTTTATATTCTTGTGGGAACTGTTGCTAGAGAACACACAGGTCCTGCTCTTGCTGTATCATTCTTCATTGCTGGTGTAGCAGCTGCTCTCTCTGCTTGTTGTTATGCTGAACTCGCTTCTCGTTGTCCGTCTGCTGGGAGTGCTTATCATTATGCATACATATGTCTAGGAGAAGGGTATATAGATGAACTTTTAATGTTATAAAGTTAATGGAACATTGTGTAGAAATGTACTTGTTGTTCGTCTTCAAGCTGATACTATTTTGATGTTGTTATGTCATAGGATTGCTTGGTTGGTTGGTTGGGCATTGGTGTTGGATTATACAATTGGTGGATCGGCTATTGCTCGTGGCATAACTCCAAATCTGGTATTTCCTTTTTGAGTTATATGCATTTGTCGGTTTAATTCTGACCGGTGTTTTTTTGTTTTAGGCATCTATGTTTGGAGGTTTGGATAAACTGCCTGTGTTTTTAGCTCGACAAACCATACCTGGACTTGGTATTGTGGTTGATCCGTGCGCAGCGTTGTTGATTATGATTGTCACAATACTACTATGCTTTGGAATAAAGGAGGTAATTCATTGAAAATTTCTAAAATGAAGTTCGTTTAAGGATTATTTGATCGTTTAACAGTGTTAGTACCGGTTTCTTTGGTCTGCACAGAGTTCATTAGTACAAGCAATTGTAACGTCAGTGAATGTTTGCACGTTGGTTTTCATCATAGTAGTTGGTGGATATTTAGCTTTCAAGACTGGATGGGTTGGATATGATCTTCCGAGTGGGTAATTAGCAGA
Organism: Anastatica hierochuntica; assembly: GCA_900406275.1. NCBI lineage: Eukaryota > Viridiplantae > Streptophyta > Magnoliopsida > Brassicales > Brassicaceae > Anastatica > Anastatica hierochuntica. Next base: position 35,698 of record OVAN01000134.1, on the reverse strand, counting down.
TTCTTCTTATTCCATTGAGCTTGTTCTCGTGAGAAAAAAGTATATTTCTTAATTCTTGTCTTTTCAGGTATTTTCCTTTTGGATTAAATGGAATACTCGCTGGATCCGCTGTAGTATTCTTCTCATATATTGGATTTGATACTGTGACTAGCACGGCCGAAGAGGTACACAGTTGATAGAATAATACTTCCATGCTTTTAGAATCATTATCCTTGTTTTTTTAATCTGCAAAAGACTCACTTCGACGATTCTGTATAGAACTATCTAGTTGTAGAAGAGGATGTTTGGTCTTAGTAGTGTGAACCCTTTTAAACTCTTAAAACTTTTGTTATTGCCTTAACAGGTTAAAAATCCTCAAAGGGATCTTCCGTTGGGCATTGGGATTGCGTTACTGATTTGCTGCATTTTGTATATGCTTTTATCAGTAGTTATCGTTGGATTAGTCCCATACTATTCGTTGAATCCCGATACTCCTATCTCCTCTGCATTTGGAGACAGTGGCATGCAATGGGCAGCGTAAGCATGATACACAACACACACTTTCTTTTTTTCTTTGGTTTGTTTTCTCTTATTACTCCTTTGTATTTCAGTTACATCTTAACCACTGGAGCAATAACTGCTCTGTGCGCGAGTTTATTGGGTTCGCTTCTGGCTCAGGTAATAACCGTTTTTCTTATTGTTTTGAAAACCAGTAGACTTTGTAACTGAGATTTCTTAGTAGTAAAAATAGCTCAATGCTTCTATGTTTTGTGAGGGTTATGGAACATGTCATTCTGACAATCCGTTGTGCCTTATTTTGCTAGCCACGAATTTTCATGGCAATGGCTAGGGATGGATTATTGCCAGCTTTCTTTTCAGAAATTAGCCCACGAACTCATGTACCAGTGAAAAGCACAATAGCAATTGGTGTGCTGGCCGCCGCACTGGCATTTTTCATGGATGTTTCACAGTTGTCCGAGATGGTAAGCTGATCTTTGCCCATATTTCATGTCTCGTTGATTAGTATTATGATACTGATATCATTGTGGTAACTAGTGATATATAATTGAGCTGAGACAAGTTGAAACTCACTTCTATTACCGTAAAGATCCTTCTCTAAGTAGCCTAATGGTAATTCTTTCGACAGGTTAGTGTAGGCACTCTAATGGCATTCACTGCTGTAGCAGCCTGTGTGTTAGTTCTCAGATATGTACCACCAGATGCAGTTCCTCTACCATCTTCCTCTCAAACCTGGAGTGATACTGATGAAAGTAGAGCTGAAACTGAAAATTTTCTTGTTGATGCTACAGTATCTTCTGATTCCCCTCTACTTGGTGATGAAGCAGCCCAAGGTACTAAAATGTACTCAATGACGTAATTATCCATTTGTAGATTATACATCCATTTACAGAATTTTAATTGGTTTGCTTCAATTTGATTGAGCAGATGAAAAGTATTTTGGAAAGAGAAGGAAAATTGCTTCCTGGAGTATAGCTCTTGTGTGCATAGGTGTTCTAGGACTTGCTTCAGGAGCTTCAGCTGAGCGTCTTCCAAGGTCGGTTCATCATCTGATCTCTTATGTCTGTACTATTTCCCCTGTATATATTACTACACGTCTTCTTAAGTCTTCGTTATGTTAAACAAATCTATTCAACTTGGTTGATTTGGTCGAGTAACTTTGAACGATATTCATGCTACTTACGTATCAAATAGATTAACCACGACATTGATAGATTTACATGCTTTTTAGTCTTTTGTATGACTGTATCCTCAAATAGGCTTTCGTCTTGATTGTGGCAGTTTTCCACGGTTCACTATATGTGGTGTCAGTGCAGTCATCTTGCTTGGCAGTTTGATTACTCTTGGCTACATTGATGAGGATGATGAAAGGCACAACTTTGGACACAAAGGAGGTAAGGCCTATGCAACAACTTTATAGTTAACCCGCGTTGTTTGGTTTACATTCTGTATTCGACTCTATTTCAGGGTTTCTCTGCCCGTTTGTCCCATATCTTCCGGTTCTCTGCATCTTGATCAACACCTACTTGATCATCAACATTGGGTGAGTTGAGTTTGATAGACCTATGTATGAATCCAAGATATTAAGATCTTTCTAAAACATTGTCTGCATTTCTAATTGCAGAGCTGGGACATGGATCAGGGTCTTGGTATGGCTACTTATCGGAAGCATGATTTATATCTTTTACGGCCGGTCTCATAGCTTACTGAACAAACCGAGCTACGTTCCAACGACTACTTGTACAGGGAAAACAACAGATCATCTTGCTTGAGATCACTAATTCAATGCAACTACTAAAGGGACTTCAAGCTCAGGTTGTGTTGTTACTGAAGTAACATTTACACCAAAGTTACAGGCCAATGTATACACCAAACATTTCATGTACATTGTTAGTCATTCTTAATGTATCTTTCTTTTATACCAACATCATTTTTTTGTTAATTTCGGCGAAAATGATCTTTATAACTCTTGAAATGCAGACAATGTAAACATTACAGATTAAAAGGTTTGAACAAAAATCATCTCAATATGGTTTAAGTCAATTATATAACCTAATGTCTCATCATGTGTTGTCTTCAAAATGTCAGCTATAGAATATGACAAAACTGTCAAAGAAAATACATAACATTGCTCTCATGTTTTGTAGCTACTAGCTGATTGTAGCTTCACCATTGACTAAACTGCTCCTCTCTTCTTCGTCGCTACTGCTTTTTGTTGGCTTGTCGCTGTCGCCGGATGCTCTCCTGACATCTTTCTTCTTCAGGCCAAGTTCTTCTCCGGATACAACTTTTGATGTGCGGTCCTTCGATGAAGTATTTACATATTTCCTTGGTGACCCTTTGTCCTTGGTAGAATCACTAGTCGCGGGTTGTTTCTGATTATCTTTGTCTGTCTCTGACTCAGGAAGTAAAGCTCGTACACTCAGCCGAAGCTGACCCTTTTCGTTCACCTCTATTAGTTTGACATCAATGCGGTCTCCTACTTTAAAGGCCTGGAAGGACAAACGGTAATGCGGATGAACGTATTGTAAAAGCCCGAAAAAACTTTCTGAAAAGGAAGGGATCAAAAGGGATATGCTTACATCCTCGGGTTTTGCAAGCCATTCAGCACTCAGTTCACTGATATGGCAAAGTCCTTCACGGCCAGGCGCAATCTCTACAAAGGCACCATAAGGAGCCATTGATTTGATTTCACAATTCTTGTAGATATCACCAACAGCTGGAACCATTGTCAATCCACTGATAATCGATTTCGCCCTCTCTAGACTCGCCATATTGTTTGCCATAATTTTGACCTTCGACACATTAAAAAGGTTATAATGATGAACAAACATTAAGAGAAGTGAAAAACAAAATTCTGTTAAGCTCACAATTCCATCATCTTGCATATCAATGGCTTCAACTCCGGATTCTTCAATGATGCTCTTTACTTTCTTTCCACCAGAACCGATAAGAAAGTATACTTTACTTGGATGGACCTGCAGCAAATGAAACACCAACAAGCTTTACTGCAGGGCGATCAGGCGTTAGACTGAGTAATTATGTGAGAATTAGTTGAAGCCAAACCTTCATAATATGTATCAGCGGAGCATACTTAGAGAGACTCAACGAAGGAGGCGGTGAGCACTTTGCCATTTCAGCTGCAAAAAAAAGAAGAAAAATTAGACTAGTTCCCTTAATCGAGAAACGAAATCTCCCAAAGTCAAGCTGTGAGAGATGAATACTTCATGAACTTCTTACCAAGAATATGGCGACGTCCAGCTTTTGCCTGTATCAAAGCCTTTTCCATTATCTGTAAAGTGATTCCTCCTACCTGTAAACACAAGATGTTACCAACAGGTTTATATAACGCAATATATAAATCATTTAAGCAACATAGATCAAGAAACAGATTCAACCTTAATGTCCATTTGAAATGCCGTAACACCATCTTCATTCCCAGCAACCTATTGACAAACAAATCCAAAGTGTCATGATTCAAGTCAATGCTACGATTCTTTCAAGAGAATCCTTATATTTTCTGACCTTAAAGTCCATATCACCGGATGCATCTTCAGCTCCAGTGATGTCAGAAAGGATGAGTGGAGATCCATCACCTCCAAATTCTTCGGTATCCCAAACCATTCCCATTGCTATACCAGCAACAGAGCATTTGACTGGAACTCCAGCATCTTGCAAAGCCAAGCAACCGCCACAAACAGATGCCATGCTGTAATAATAACTTCACATCAGTATAAGTAACAAACTTGGATGTTCAGATCCTACGGCCAGAGAAAAAAAAGCTGACCTTGAAGAACCATTGCTTTCAGTTATAGTACTTTCAACACGTATTGTGTAAGGAAAATCATCATCACTAGGTAAAATAGTCTCCAATGCTCGCTCTGCTAGTGTCCCGTGGCCTATTTCTCTTCTACTCGGTGCTCCAATTCGTCCAACTTCACCAACAGACGATGGAGGAAAAGTGTACTGAAACATTACAAGGAGGAGTAGCTTATAAAATCTCTCTAAGCTCAACAATAAAATCAAAGAAGAGGCTAAGCACTGAAGATACCTGAAGATAGAACCTCTTGTATTCATCAGAACCCTCAAGGTTGTCAATTCTTTGCGCCATTTGTTTATCGCCAAGAGTAACAACTGCCAATGCCTGAAAGAATCATAAACAATGATGTTCCTTTCACCACATGACAATAACCAACTTCCTTAACAGACATTAAAGGCGATAAGACAAAGGATCAAAATATGAAATAGCCACATATGACTCTGTTACCTGTGTTTCACCACGTGTGAAAAGAGAACTGCCATGTGCCCTTGGAAGCAGTCCACATCTTGAGTTAATTGGACGAATGCCATCGGGAGTTCGACCATCACTTCTTTTACCTCCCTATGGATGGAGAAATATGTAAAGTGGAATCAATAAAACTTGTTTCCGAAAAAAGACTCTTTACGAGGTTATACCTCAACAATTCGCCTCCGTAGGAGCTTTGACGATACTTCTTTGAAGACCAGTTTCACATCTACTTCAGAAAATAGCTAAGCAAGGACAATCACTAGTTTGTTAACATTACAGAAAAAAGGTCATTTCAAGCTACAATGTAGAAAAAGGTTGAGACTCACTAAAGGGACAGGCTTCCGAGGGGTGGGCCTTATGTGAACATCACCTTGGTCCACTTCACCTTCAGGAACAACTTCCTCATCCTCGTCTTCATCCTCCAACAGATCCGGTTGTGCTTCGGTGGTTCCAAATGCCACCTCATCAATGACATATCCCTTCTCAGTCAGTATTGTCAAAACTTTTTCTTCCAAAGACGATATAGCTTTCCTTCTCGGTATTTTGCTCTTAATCTGCAGCGCTTTGGTCAGTTCCTCGCCAGCAAGTTCCTGCACAGAAACCAATCGTTTTGACACTTGATTTACGAGTTAACATCACAACAATTTCTTTCTTACAAATCAAAACAAGGTTAATAATATAGCATACTTTCACATGCTTGTAAAGATCAGGAGGTGGTAATCTGATAGCGTCAAACATTTTGGCCTTTCCGTATTTCTTTGCTAAAGCTTCAATAGCAGCGCACGTAGCCTGTACAGCTTCCTGGTTCAAGATGAAAAATGTCTCACATTTAGTATCAGTTCTTCTATCATTTATCATTATATTATGGAGTTGAAGTAATCCCATTTAAAAGTAGAAATACCTGTCCGACTTTAACAGCTTGAAGCAGCATTTCCTCGGGAAGAAAGTTACTGTATCCCTGCAACCCCGGATATTTGCAACGAGCAAGGAGTGAGTCAAGAATAAAACAGAAACGGAGTAAATCTTACAAATGCAGGTAAAAATTAGAGTTGACCTCTATCGTTAAAATTGCGGTATCTGTGCCAGCTAGAAACAAATCGAGCTCTGATTCTTCCATCTCCTTCACGGTTGGATTAACAATAAACTCGCCCCTAATAAGACCGACCCGAACTGCAGCAATCGCTTTTGAGTTTGGTACTTCCGAAAGAGCTCTGTGGTATTCATTTCATTACAAAGCCAAGTCAATGTCTCCAACAAAAAATAAAAGCTTCACTCATATGAAAACGGAAACAAGATGACCCCTACATACACAGCTATTCCAGCAGATGTAACAGCTAAAGCATCAGGTGCGTGTAACCCATCATAGCTCAAAACCTGAAACCACAAACAAGCAACGATTCAATTACAAATGAGACCGAAACAAGGAGATGAATACAATCATCACTGTACATATTTAAGTAGTTATAAAAACAAATCCATACCCAGGATAATATCTGTGTTTCATGGTAGAAACCTTTGGGCATAGTAGGGCGTAGAGGTCTATCGATCAACCTACAAATCAGAACCTGCATAAACACCAAAAGGTAGAAACACGCTAAGAAGGATAACAAAAACAAAACATCATTCAGAAGAAGTACATACCTCGTGATCTTTGGTTCTCCCTTCTCGCTTAAAGAATCCACCACTGTAACCATAAAGAACTTCCATTTAGATCACCATTGTAGTAAGAGACTCCAAGATTGCAAACGCTTACCTAGTTCGACCTACGGCCGAGAATCGCTCCTGATAGTGAACATAAAGAGGAAGGAAATCTGATGGCTCACTAGGGACATCAGCTAAACAAACTGTTGTGTACACAATCTGCATAAACACAGTCAAAATTAGAATATGAGTGAACAAAAGAGACTAAAAGTTTTGGAATTTGAATGAATCAAACTTACAGTTTCTCCATCAGTGACTGTAACTGCAGAACTTGCTTGTCTCCCCATAAGACCAGTCTCAACTAAAATCTACACAATAGACAAAAAGATTCAAGCTTAACATATACAGCATCGAACTTTACTTCCTTAAAGGTCTCAAATTGACAAATTCAATCACTTTACGAAACCAATCATCTCCAAATCAAACTTTAACAGATGAATCAAACAGAGAACGCAAATGGGTTTACTCTGTTTCTTCGAAGAACTCACCTCTCTGTTTCCGAAAGGGATTTTTACAGAAACGTGGTTAGGGAAAGACAGAGACCCATCGCCGCCGATGGAGTCAGTTTCGTCGGAAACATCAGGACCAACTAGAGCTTTGACGCTGAATCTACTCGAACTACTTCTTGCGGAGAGAAGAGAGAGCGAGCAAAATTCTCCTCCGCCGCCGCCGCTGCGTCGGAAACGAGGGAAATTCCGGGAACGGCAAATCCTGCTCCGGCGAATTGGCAAGAAGTGTGGTGTAGTACTGTGAAGAGCGTTACTTGGACTCGTAAGCATCTTCTTCTCTGAGAGAGAGAGAGAGCGAAAGAAAGTGAAAAGAGAGAAACTTTATCCGTTCTTAGCCGACGCGGGAGCGTCTCTGCCACTGTGAGTTTTCTCAGGCGTAGCAACAACTTGTGAGACTTCTTGTTCCCAATCTCAAACCGGACGGTGTTACCGGTTTAATTCCGGTTCGAGATACGATGTCTGTTGTTTTGCAAAATTAAACCGGAACCTTAGAAATAGACTTAGCTTTCAACATCAATTTGAAATTACGGGAAGATAAACCAAATCGGATAACCGGTTTAATTCCATTATCAGCTAGTTAGTGGTCGTCCGATTAATTTCCGTCTAAATCCATTTTCATACGTTATCACTATTTTAATTGACTGGATTAAACTTTCAACCAAAATTGACCACTAAAATTGAACAAAAAATATATTATAATCTTTAAAATTGTATAAATTAATTAGTTTTAGTCTAGAAACAAATCAAAAATATCTATAATCACATTTATAAAATTTATTATATATTTATAAAGTCCATTTGAATTAAAAATACCAATATAATCCCGTCAGTAGCTAGGTCCAAGGTCACTGTTCGACTAGCTAGTAACGAGTTCAAGAACATGGGTTAGAGACCAATAGAACCTAACAAGCTTGTTGCTTTACATGTACTTTGTAAACCAGTCTCATGGAGACTCTTTAACAGTTATCACTATCTTGTCTCTCTCTACCAACTTCAAGAACTCTCTCATCTCGGTGAGCATTTAACATTTGAAGACGACTAATACGATTTGGAACCGTATCGTCGAACCGGTTGCTTTGTGGATCTTCAGAATAAGCTACATAGTAAGCCAAGACACAAGCTTGTACCCAAGCCAAAGCTACACTTCCCTATAAAACCAAACACACACTAAGACATAAAGCTACTTTTGTCTCAATAAGTCATCTTTATAGCTTTAGAATTAGACTCTTATCTTACCACTAAGTATCCAATTACAAAAGCATATAGAGTCACTTCCAAAGCATAGTCCTTGTGGATTAACAACATCCATATTCCTGAAGTCAATGAAGAGATTGATCCTATAGACACCGCACTAAGAAAGCATAATGAGCTAGTGAGATCCGAATCGATTAGTTTCTCTAACCCATTTATGCTTCTAAACTTCTTCCATGTATCACTTGAAGCCTCAATGAAACCTTTATCATAAGCTCCTACATGTACAAATCCCCATTTGTTTCCATATGTGATGATCTTGTTAGCTATGGTAGAGAAGCAATCACCACTAGAGTACATTGCTTCGTCGTTGTTCCCTGACATTAGATTAAAGCTTCTGATTGATCCTCTGATGAAATCAATGATTGGAACAAGCGTTGAACCTATGCAAATGCTTCCAATCAAATGAATCATTTTGATGCAAAGAGCATTTTCCATGTGAGCTTCTTCTCCATGAGCAAAGTTTATATATTTTGCCCGCGAAATAGCAACTTGTTGTATGTTCTTGAGAACTTGCATTGTCCATGTTAAGCTTATCAAGATTATGAATATGAACAAGAGATCAAGATTTGTACTAGTGGAAGTTGCACCTCCAATTCCAGCCACCAAGAAAGCAGAGTAAACTATGCTTATAAAGGTCGATAAACCGACTAATTCTCTGGTTCTTGGAGGTGGAAAAGCTGCGGAAAGTGATAGTATCTTGTCGGTATATTCAAGCCTTGGTGTGATCCAGCATCCATACAAAGATTGAGTAATGGCGAAAAGTACAAAGGCTACACCGGTCCCTGCATCAACCGCTGAGCCAATTAGGACAAGCAAAATCCCGACAGAGCAAGTGAGTATTGGACTAAGCCAGAACATTGCTCTTAAGGTTCTTGATGGATTGTGGATAAAGATGCATTGCCAAGCTATAGATGCAACTCCTGAGATGGCAATGGATGATAGTAAAGGAGGATACCATTTCTTGGGGTGGAAATGGTGTGATCTTGCTAAGATTAGACCGCGGATTGTGAGAACTATAACCAGAAGTGAGATTAAGATTAGTTGTGAGAGAAGAAGATACTTGAAGAGTTGTCTAAAGAGCTTTCCTAGTGTTGTTTGTTGTGAGGTTGGAGGTAGTCTACTTTGTTGTTCCTACAAACAAAAAGAAAGAAGAAATTGTTATCTTATCAATGAGTAATTTGAAGGTTGTTAATGTGAATTGGATGTGAAAATGCAAGTTAAAAGCACCATGGAGAAGCAAGAAAGACTTTTGTTCTTGAGTCAAGAAGCAATGGTGAAAAGTCAACGAGAAAGGAGAAGATAAAGAGAACAACAAGAGAGGAGTTTCTTGGTTCTTGATTCAAGAGAGAGAGAGAGAGAGACCTTGAAGGCTATTGAAGAAGACAAAGGAGGAAGAGGAGAGTTTGTTCTTGGTTCTTGAAACTGCACGCGAGAGGCATGGACATTGCTTGTTGATCTAGGCATAGCTGAGTTGTATATTTGCTAGGAAAGTTCCTTAGGACCCAAGTTCTCTCTTTAACCATCTTCATCAATTCATCATTCTATGTGTATATAGACATAAATCTTAGTCAAATGATAACTTGTATCATTTTATATTTTTATAGAAATGTTTTATTCAAATACTTTATTTCATTACATTGACTTACTCCACCTTTAAAGTAATCTACACTTATTGTTATTTCGACTTTTTAAAACTCTAAAGTCTCCTCAATTCCTGATCCCCCTCAAGAATTAGTCAAAATCTATATGGAGTTATATTTTTTTCATTTGGCATCATACTCCATGATTATGGAAATGCGTTATACAAACTCATTAAATTGATTTTTTTTGTTAGATTTATGTTTCTTAGTGGAGATGAACTAATGATACACGTAGGTTTGGCTACCTACTCTCATCATCGTAAAAATATTTTTTTATTAAATAAATAAAACCAAATATGATTTTTGCTAACATGTTTGATGATATAGCAAATGATGATAGGTAACTTCTATTGAAGTGGTATATTAAAACATTATAGGAAATTTACAATTGGTTTGTTTATGTGTGTAGATATGTGATCAAGAACATGAACAATATGAATTTTAATTTGTTAAGGAGAGAAACTGCAACATGTTAATAGAAAGTGTTACCAATTTAATTGATTATACGTGTGGAATTAAATTGTAAAAGTGTATTTTAAAGTCATTAGTAGCAATAAACGAAAATTTGAAAGGTGTTTCTCAACTTATATCTAAGTTATGTTCTTTCCTTTATGCTTACTCTTTTGGTATGAGAGGATAAGTATCGATGGTTAGGTTTGTGGAGATTGATTTGCTTACTCCGATACTCGAAAATATACAAATCAATACCTAAACCCAAAAAAAAAAACAGTCTAAGTGGAACTCGTAATAGTTACCAACTCAAAAGTCAAAACATTCCTAAATTATAATTAATAAAAAATAACAAAGAGAAATAAATAAAATGATTTTATCATTTAATATCCAAAATTAAAAATTTAAAAAATATATTAAATTTCAAATTCTTAACTAAGTATTTTTCAGAGTTAATTGGTGCAATATTAAAAAAAACTATTAATTAAGTTTTAGATTTCACAAAAAGAAAAATAATATAATAATGGTAATTATATTTTTGGGCTTCCGCTTTAAACAAAAAACTGAGAGTGAAATGGCAACTTTTAGTGTTAAAAACCTAAATAATAAAAAATAGGTTTTAGTTTGTTAATTAATTTTTTTTTGTTGATATTTGAGCTAATTTCCCTATTTTTTGCTAAAAGGTCTAGTGTCAATAGCTAACTAAATAAAAATATTAAAACAAAAAATTATTCTTATTATTTTTATCTATAAAAGAATATCCTTTAACAAAAAAATATTAAAACATTTTATTTATATTCGTAAAAGATATTTAATGAACTGAAAAAAAAAATCTAAGAACAAAAAAAAAAGAGAGAGGTTATTACAGCTTTTGACATCATCCACCGAATCTACCAAACTGTACTTTCTCATTAATGAGCTTTTAAAGGAGGGTAATATAGTAAAAATTAAGTTCATGTGAGTGCGTGTTTAAAGATCTAAAACATGTGACTTTAAGACAGATGTAAGATGTTGCTTGAAAGCAAGGAACTCAACTCAATCTTATTACAACCTTTTTAGATCTTCGTACTCTTGTCTTAATCTAGTTATGTCTGAACAACTTTAAAATCATTGTATTTTTAGATTTACCAGTCTGGTTAAAAATAAAAAATAATTCTTTTTTTTGTAAAAATTAATTCACCCATAATTTTACGAGAATTTAGCTAAAATATCAACTTTAAAAAAACTATTAATTAACAAACTGATCATTTAATTTTCTAACACATAAAAATTACTATTTCATCTCTAAATTTTAATTCTTTTTTGTTCAAATAAAAAACCCAAAAAATGTAAATTACATCCATTGTTATATTATTATTTTTTAAAACCTAAACCTAATTAATGTTTTTTTTGTTAACTCACAAATTCACTCTAGTTTTATTCAGGTTAGCAAAAATGAAAAAGACTAATACACAATACTACTAAATTAACTGAATTTATTTGTTTGTCGGGCTTTTTCTTAATTTTTTTTGTTGATATTTTTTTAAGTTTGGTGACAATTATCTTTCAAAATTTGGTGCCAAATCCAAAAACATTCAGCTCATAAAATGGTCATTGATTTTGACTATTTTGATTATAAATTTTAATTTCACCATATAATTCTTATCAAAACACAGATTTATGTAATATTTAAAATTCTCTCATGCAACTTTGATATTTTTTGTATTTGTTTATGGAATTTGTGTGACTTATTACTACACAATCCTAAATCAAGGGGTAAAAACAGAAAGAAACATAAATAAAAGGGCAACTTTATGATTCAACAAACTAGTTCATAAAACTGCACAACACTCTCTCTCTCTCTTCTCTCTCTCTCTCTCTCTCTTCCAAAGAGATTCCAAGAAAATTTTACAGAGAAAGACCAAAAAAATGGCAATGAAGAAACTCTTGATGATCTCCTTCTTACTAACAACTCTTCTCTTCTCCTTCTTCTTCTTCATCCCCATAACCACAACTCTCTTCACTTCTTCAAAAATTCCCATTATACCCCTTGAATCCAACCAAAACATCAACTCTACCCTCCCCTGCTTCGCTTACTTAATCTCCGCCTCTAAAGGCGACGTCGGGAAACTCAAACGCCTCCTCCGATCTCTCTACCACCGTAGAAACCACTACTTGATCCATCTAGACCTCGAGGCGCCCGAAGAAGAGCATCTTGAGATGGCCCGGTTCGTTGCCGGAGAGCCTCTGTTTCAATCAGAAGGTAATGTAATGATCGTAGGGAAACCGAATCTTGTGACTTATAGAGGACCAACGATGCTTGCGACTACGCTTCACGCAATGGCTTTGCTCTTGAGATGTTGTCGGTGGGATTGGTTTATCAATCTTAGTGCTTCTGATTATCCTCTCGTCACACAAGACGGTACGGTGAGTGTACCGGTTTTCGATTTTTTCGGTTTAACTAACTTTGTTAATGATCTATGTTTACTTCATTTCTTGCTTTTGGAATGATCATGTTTCATTAATTTTGATGTCTTTATTTGGAAATTAGGAATTTAGCTTATTAAGATTTGGATTTAGTTAACGGTTAGGATCAATCTTATTCGTAAATCACGACAATGTCCCGAATCTTCAAGCTAGGAAAGGAAAGAACAATCAAGATCTTGACCGTCATAACCGGTTAGGATCGATATATAACTTGATTTTAACGACATAAAAACGGTTACCTATTTTAAGTTGATAATGTTCTTATTTGGTTAATGATTCATCCATAAAGTGAAAATGGAAACAAGATTTGGATCTAGTTAACGGTTAGGATCAATCTTATTCATAAATCACGACAATGCCCTGAATCTTCAAGCTAGGAAAGGAAAGAACAGTCAAGATCTCGACCGTCATAACTGGGTTAGGATCGATATATAACTTGATTTTCACGACATAAAAACGGTTATCTATTTTAAGTTGATATTGTTCTTATTTGGTTAATGATTTATCCATAAAATTTTGATGCTAGTTTGCGGTTTTTTTGGAAAGTATGATTTAGGATTGGTTTATGTGATACATGAATGTACTAGTTATGATCGATTTAGACATTGATTTTGCTCAATTCAAGTTGTTATATTGATAATGGTATGATGGTCTATTACTCTATATGTTATGGTGAAGTAATTTTTTCCAACTTATTAAATGAATGCAGATCTGATCTATGCATTTTCTGACTTGCCTAGAGATCTCAACTTCATACAACACACAAGCCGATTGGGATGGAAAATGTTAGTTTTACTTATACGTATTTTATCATCGAAGTTAATACTTACTATTATTGGTAAACAACAGAATTAATGAAACATGCTTAGATAAATTTTTGAATTATCTAAAAAAAGTGGATAGAGTCTTATGTGAGTAATGTTAATAATCTAATGAAATGTGTAGGAACAAAAGAGGGAAACCAATAATAATAGATCCGGGGCTTTATAGCCTTAACAAGTCAGAGATTTGGTGGGTTATCAAACAACGAAGCCTCCCTACTTCTTTCAAGCTCTTCACAGGTTTCCTTCCCTCTTTCGCATTTGTGTTTACTTATTAACTTCATACGAAACACTATCAAATGCATGTTTTCGCGATCATTGTTTATATCAATGGTACCATATTTTTACAACTATATATTAGTTATTGCAAATGAATATGTAGTTGATAATTAGGAAAAGGTCTTCTTTCATTTTGTATATCGTTTGGATTTGGAAAATTGTTACGTCTAAGGATTGATTTGAGTTGAATAAGCCATAAAGACTAATATATATTTTGGCCGCATAGAAGATTATATTTAGAGTTGACAAACAAAAAAAAATAGAAGATAATATATAGAAGTTTACTTTGGAAAAAATGTCTTTGTCTATAGTAACTTGATATAGAAAATGATATAATATAACGTGTAAAATATTTCAGGTTCTGCTTGGACATTCCTATCAAGACCGTTCTCGGAATATTGTATAATAGGTTATGACAACTTACCAAGAACACTCCTTCTCTACTACACCAACTTTGTTTCATCTCCGGAAGGTTATTTTCAAACGCTCATATGCAACTCGGATGAGTTCAAGAACACGACCGTGAACCATGACCTTCACTACATCGCGTGGGACAATCCGCCAAAGCAGCATCCTAAGACTTTAGGGACAAAGGATTATAGAAAGATGGTAACAAGCAACCGACCATTCGCAAGGAAGTTCAAGAGCAATGACCCGGTTCTCGATAGGATAGACCGAGAGATTCTAAGAAACAAACAGAAGCGTGGGTCGAAACCCGAACGTGGTCCTGGTCCGGGGGCTAGGAGGTTGAAGAGTTTGTTGATGAGGCTTCTATTGAGAAGAAACTTTGTCAAGAGACAATGTAGATAGGAAGTGTGAGTCAACACTACTACACCATATGGAGATACCTTTGATCTTATTCTTTCTTGATTTTTCTGTTTTTATTTTCCGGTGATTGATTCAATAGAATAAGGAAAATTTTAGATTTAAGGTTTGGTTGATGTGGTTTTGGGCTTCAAAATCATTATAATGTCGAGTGGACTATGTTCTAACATACTCCACGTTATAAGCTTTTGACAAATCTTTGATCTTTGTGAAAAACTAGCATACATTTCAATTGGAAAAGGTTCATAGCTGCGTAGATTTTAAATTTTCTTTTTAATACTTTATGTCTTTTGTATATATTGTTTTGAGGGTGTCCAAAAGGATCCAAAATAGACTAAGAAAAATGTTCAAACATTAGCAATGAATATCCAACAAACCGAAAAAATCAAAAGTGCGTTGAGCTAGTGATTTAGTACAAAGAGTTGATTTCATTGTGCCTTTATTTCGATTTCCGCTCAGAAATATGCTTTTTACGCATGTCATAAGATATTAACAAAGGTCTCATATCTAAAAGAAAATTATGGCTTCTTTGGTCTAAACTCCTCCTAATTAACAAAAAAGAAAAAAGAAAAAACAGAAAGTGTCCAAAAACTTAAAGTAAGCATAATATATGATATGGTCAAGTGTTCTAATCCAAATAAATTTAGCTTTTCTTTAGTAGAGCAATATTTAATTTTCCTTTTCCTAGAGAATTGCTCCTGATATGTAGCAACGGCCATAATCACTTATCATCCCACGAATCAATTTTTTTTTGTTGGTTCTATAAAGTCTTTTAATGTTCTCAATTAAATATTTGGCTCCCACAAAGCAATAACGGTTACATTTCCACCTATTTGTTGGTGAAATATAAAGGTCCACTCACGGACCTACCTCCTCAAATTTAAGTAACAATGCTTGACTTTATAAAAGATATATATTGATAAACAAAGATATTAAATTAAAATTATAAGAGGATTACAACATAAACCCGAAAAGAGATTAAACAAAACAGAAAAAAAAATACGATTATTCTTTAACAAAAAAAAAAGAAGGATTATTACTAGATCAAAGGATTTGATCGGACATTGAAGGAAGTCGCCGGAAAAAGTTGACCGGAACAGAAGGCATGTCGTCTCTAAACCTCGGATGTCGAATGTAATAAAAACCAAACCCCAAAACGAATATTTTAAACGGCACGATGTAAAACATAAACGATGCAAAGAGACAAAACACCACGAATATACACGTGGCACGTGGGTCCCTCCAGTTGAACAGAGCCTCGAGCCGCTCTCCTTGAGCCGCCAAGTCACCTAGTAAGGTTTGTGCCCGGCCGGCCAATGCCCTTAACCGGTCATACCTTATGCGAACAACCTCGGGTGGTCTAGTGGCCGGGAAACCATCAAACTCCTCGTCGAGCTCGTCCGCGGCGACGGAGTCAACGCAAGAGAGGCGTGGGTCTATGTTGTTGACTTTGACTCGGCCGCGGTAACGGAATCTTAAGGCTAGGATTAAGAAGGCGTACATGAAAACGGTTGGGAGAACTAAATGTGGACATAAGACGATGGCCACGAGGAGTAAGTGAACTAGCACGGTGGTTGGAGTATGGACCCATGTTCGTATCCCGTGAACCCAACGGGCTATAGTCGCGGCACGGGATAAGAAAGTGATGACACGGCACCAATTCGCTTTGCTTCTTCTCATGCTCCACACATGATTGTCCGTATCAAGCATGTATTGAACTACTTCTTGGCCTAATGGTGGCTCGGACCGCGTGAGCCGGGCTGTGACGATACGCATTGCCGTGTGACGTAAAATGTCTTGTTGAGCTGGACCGAGCGGACGGACGTAGTGCATTCTAGGAAGCATCGGTGTGACATAAGCTTGAACAATGCTTAACCAAGAGGGACATGAGAATCGAACCGCGAGTTCGATTTCTCCCATTTTCTTTGCTCCGCTCGGTAGGATAACGGTTAAGGTGTAGGAGTTTAGGTAGACTCGGTTCATGTCGAGCGTGGAGAGACGTATGCGGATTTTACCGACGCGAACATCTCTTCCTTGCTTCCCGGATTCGTCCCGTTTGTACCGTCCGTTGTCAAAAACTCCAATGGTAAGTACCGTACACGGATCATATACATCCCATGTGTACTGCTCGTTCCACCGTGGATTAAACCGGTCAAGAATGGTACGAGTCCGAATCCATTTCGGTCCGTACTTAGCAACAACATAAGCATCGGTTGTGCCCCGAGTACCGTCCCTAGTTTTCACCGG
Source organism: Anastatica hierochuntica (assembly GCA_900406275.1). Classification (NCBI taxonomy): domain Eukaryota; kingdom Viridiplantae; phylum Streptophyta; class Magnoliopsida; order Brassicales; family Brassicaceae; genus Anastatica; species Anastatica hierochuntica. Next base: position 18,720 of record OVAN01000134.1, on the reverse strand, counting down.
GAGTAAATTAGTAGCTCCACGGATACCAACTTCCAACAAACCAATAGGTGGTTTAGCTAGCTGTTTAGCCGAAGGTCGTACATCGCTCGTCACGTGAGCCGCTTCGTCCAGCACGTGGTAACCACCTTCAAGGCAAACCTTAACATGGATCCTACCCGAGTAAGGTTTACTTTCGTCCCCAGCGAGATTAAACCACCTCGATTTCGGCTGCGTCCGGTCATCATTTCTCCTCTCTACACTTCCCATATGAATCTTGGTGTGACCAATTGATTGACCATTCGTCACATCTTCCACTGATACAATCAAGAACGGCTCAAAAGGCTCGGAAGCAACGAACACAAGATCCTCATTCCAAGTCGGGTTCCCCGAACCCGACGAAGAAGCGGACGGTCCGATCGAAGTCCGAGCCGTTTTAAAAACTTGAGGTCCAAGCTGAGCTTTAACATAAAGCTCAGCGGTTGGGACCTTCGGCTTAGGTTCGGAACCCGAAGCTAGCTGCAAGTCTTGAGTTTGTATAACCGTTAAACGCAAGTACCATAGCTTCGGAGATAAGTAGACTTTAGACCGAGTCTCCGGTATCAACCCGCCGGAATCCGATTGCCACGCCTCTTGGAACGCTTCGTCCGCTTGTGTCCCGAGCCATACGGCGAGCATGACGTCATTCCCCGGCGATTTCTCCGAGTCTAATGTGTACCATTGAGGAGCCAAAGGACTATCCGGAGGCACACGCTTAGGAACTTCCTGAAGATCAAACGACACCGTTCCGAGACAACTCTCTGTTGTTGTCGTTGTCTTATCTTCCTTCTCGACTTTCTCTTCCGACCAAACTGAAACTTCGAGTGAGCTCGAGTTTAAGCTGTCTTTCTCAAAAGCAAAGACTTGATCCCAATCTTTACCGGTTTGACATCTTGTTTTCACTGCGGTGGTTCCGATCACAAGCTTTGCGTAAATGGGATTGCTTCCGTCGTTGTTCGCTCTCTTAGCTTTAGCTACACGGATGTAAAGAAACGGCATTCGATCGACGAGATCGTATCCACCTCCACGGTTCTGTTCTCTGGTTAGAGAAGGAAGCTCGAGATCTGCTCCGATTAGATCTTGCCGGTTTACGTTTTCCGGTTTAGTTTCCTTCATTGTCTCTGTTTTCTGCGGTATAGCTTGATTTTGAATTTCCACCGGAGGAGGAGGAGGTGGTGCGACGGCGGAGGCGGCATCAGCCGGTTTCGTTGTATTATCCGGCGGTGGAGGAGCTGCCGCATCGGGTTTTTTCTCCTCCGGTTTAGCTTCTTCCTTCGGTTTCTCCTCCGGTTTAGCTTCTTCCTTCTTCTCCTCTGTTTTCGCCGCCTCTGTTTCTTTCTTCCCTTCCTCTGTTTTCGGATTCTCCGCAGCCTTCTCTTCCGTCGCCGGTGCAGCTTGTCCTTCCGCGGGTTTCTCCTCCGTCGCTGCAGGCGGCGGCGCCGGTGGACTCTCATCAACATAGTAAACTTTCAATCCAATCTCACCTTTGATCTGAGAAAAAACACTCCTTTTCTCAAGTGGATAATAAACAAGAGTCTCAGATCCGGCCGCCGCGAAAGCATTTCCGGCGATCTTAACTTTCCCGAGAAACGTACTCCGTTTCCCCGTCTTCTTGTCGTTACAAAGATTAATCTCAAGAATCTCTTCACCCATAGTCGCAACATCATGAACGAAAAACTCAAGCTTCTCGTCCCACTGTGGATTCAGATCTCGAAACTTCGTCTTCGTCCGCCGTCGTTGGCCGTCGAAATCAACGATTGCGTATGCACTCGCCGTTCCTTGACCATCCTTCGGCATCAAGTTCCTTGCGTTACAGATCTCTACTATTAGCTTCCTGAGAACAATCTCCGCCATTGTTGGAGCTTATTAAGTTTTTTTTGTTTCTTCTTCTTAACAACAGTTGAAGAAGATGACTGTTCAGTTTCTTTAGAGAGAGAAACGAAAGTTTGAATTTTTATTTTTCTAGAGAGAGAGAGTGAGAGAGCACTGTTTGTGTTAAACGCTCGAGAAAGTGAAGAGTTTTTAAAGGAGTTAAAGTATGACACGTCAGCATTGACACGTAAGATAATATGCCACGTGGTTAGACAAATCTAATTGTATTTATTTTTTTCAATTAAAAAGTTTATTTAGTGCTTGGTAGGTAAATAAAAATCAGATTAATTGAAGAAAGAAACTATATTTATTTTGTTAAAAGTCATGTGATTTTTTTTATTTGTTGTAATTAATTAATAGAGAGAGTCTTTTCCATTAAAACATGAAGAAAATGACAAATTGTTTTGTTAATAAACCGTGTTTTTTACAGATTTTTATAGTAACGTTAAGAGTTTGATTAATGAACTAATATTTGCTTAAGTCTAACAAATTCTTATCATGCAGAGAGTTCTCATTGAAAAAAATGAACAAAATGTCAAATTATTTTTCTTACCAAACCGTTTTTGAGTTGTTGTAACGTTTAAAATTAGTTAATGAACTGATATTGCTTAAATCTTTTTACACTATACATTTAATTGATGTAATCTCGTTAAATTAAATAAAATAAAAACTTAAATTTTTATTGGAAAGGAGAAAAATGAGATAATTTTCAACTATGAATGTGAGATTATCGAGCTTAAAAATCTTTATGCATTTTTTTTTGTTGTCAAAACAAATATTTTAGATGATCTAAATCTATATATAACTTTACTAAAATAAAAATAACTAATAAGCCAATTTCTAATGCAGATTATAATACTTTAACAAACAATTTTATCGATAATATGAACATGAAATATTTGCTGCATGGCATGTAAAATTTTATTCATGCATTTGGAAAATGAAGAATCTTTCATAAATGCAAATTGCATTGAAACTATAGAAATGCATATTTGCATTTTAACAAACTCGAACCGTTAAAAAATGCATGAGTTTTTTTTTTCTTTGTTTTCGCTCATGCAAAAATGCATATTTTATTTTTCCATTTTTCTTAGATTTATAAATGTACTTCTTATAACATTTTTATACTAGTAACAAATACCAATAAATCAGAGGCCGTTAGTTTTTGTTCCAATGAGTGCACGTGCATGACACACCTATTGATCATTATACATATCTTTGAACATGTCTATAAGTGGTACTTTTCTATTATAAATTTCAGTGAAAATTTGGAAGTATTTAGTTTAGTTCATTACGAATCTTATCAAAAAAATGTTTTCCTAGTAACCTTGCACGTGAATTCTGAATTATCTTACAAAAATATATACATTTTACAACTTTAGACCAACATTTTATGAAGTTCATATAAGAAAATATATACTTGTTTGTGCTAATAAGATTATATATTTTTAAGCATAATACATAACATATTTTAGGTGTTTGGATATTCACTTTTCTAAATCATTTGCTTATAATGTTTCATTGATTTTAAATAATATATAATTGTGATCAACAATCGTTAATTTCATTTCCTTATTAGGAGAGAAGATTTTATATAAAGCAAACAACATTAGTAGGCATCGATATCTTTTAATAAAATATGAACAAAGATGTTCGGAACAAGAACATCAGAGAATCTTGATGATTTGGTTAAAATATATTTTTTTCCTTAATCTTTTTACTAAATATTAATAGATACAAAGTACTATATACCTTTTATCATTTTTAAAATATTTTGTCACAGTACCTTTATCAATTATTAAACTAAGAAAATATATCAACTTGCTTTACTTTTAATTTGCTTACCTGCCTACTCTCTGAAGAAATGAACGTTGCTTTGTTTTCGTGTTTCTTGCAGTGACATAAAAAATAGTAGATTTTATTTCAAAATGAAGATATATAGAAATTTTTTAATGAATTTTATAAAACTGTTTTGCCTTGCATATGTCTCTGTCAGATATGTTTTTTCCAACGGTATTTATATTTGTAGAAAACTAATTTTTCTTTTGTTCGTTTTCGTATTTAGGGCTTTCACCGAAAAAATGAGTTTTAAATTTTGTTCGGTTTTTTGTGACAAAAAAAAAATTTGTTCGGTTTTCGAGTTACTTTGGACCAAAAATGACATAGTAGTATTCTCTTGATCAATCGGGTCGGGTTGGTATGATAAATTCTAACTGGGCCCTAGCCCAATATATAAGAAAAGTGAGTATTAAGAATAAGTGCGAACCTAACTCAACACCCAAAAGATAGATCAAGAGTAGATGATTGCCACATACTTATATATTGGTCCACAAATCTCTCAACTTCCGATGTGGGACAATTACATCTAATACACCCCCCTCATGCTGAGGACTGGACATCTGAAGTGTAAAGTTTGTGGGATTGGACATCTACGGGTGGCACCAATCAGAAAGTTGAAACTTTGGGCTCTGATACCATATTAGCCCACCACGCTTCCGATACGCACAACATCTCAGTCTAATAGGTCTTTCGAAGGCAGGCACGACATCTCGGTTCACGACATAACGGATTGTCATTTTGAATCATGGAAAACCGTTGTTGTGAGAAAATGGTTTGTTGTGTCAAATTGGCTTTAATACTATATTAAAAATTATGAAAACTCAAAACTATTTGATAATAAGTGGAGTACCGCGTGATCTTTTATATACTAATGTAGAATAGTTAGTGAGTAGTAATAAGTGCATGTTTGCATGTAACAACGTTCTTAAATGGATATAATATATAAAATAATGTTGTGAAGATGTCAAGTATATCCATATAGATGTAACATCATCTTCATAAGCCATCAACTTGAGCAATAGATAAAGGATAATTAACCATTTCCCACTTACATAATCCCAAATTAATTTAGTTCACTTGAAAACGAGATGAACTTTCCATTAAGTTTTTAACAAAGACTAGACTTTTTAAACCTTATCTATTATTTGTATCCGTAGATAATGGGCATGTTAAATCACAAACTTGTTATTTTTTTTGTTTGCAACGACAACTTCTTTCTCTACGAAATATGCTTTGGTCTTGCATCTAAAATCATATAATGAAATTGAGTATCATATATTATAACATCTTCAACCACAAGGTTGCTTTCTTAAAGTCTTTTTTTTTGTTTGAATCTTTCACAATCTCTTTTCATTTAGCAAGAAGAATATTTTATATTTTTTAGGAAATTAAGAATGAGTCTTTGCGTTGCATTCCCTTAAATTAATTAACTCCATGTTGATTTACATTTAACCGGATGATGGCTCCTTTAATTTTCTGCTTAGTACCCTTGTTATATATTATGATCCTCTTCATCTTTACGCGTTTAAATCCGATTGTTTTGTTTCGTTGACTAATATAAAATCAAATGTATATTAGTAACAAGGTTTGTCTAAAAGAACTAGCTTTAGAGAAAACTAAACCTCATGTATCAATTAGTTGCTATTAGAGAAAACTTATTTCTTCTAAATCTCTATATTAAAAGTACACATTATTTCTAAAACATACAGTCATGACCATATAATTTGTATAGTTGTCATGTAAATGAATCAAAAAGATATACATCTACAAAACTACAATTAGTTTGAAAATATAAAAATCATATTTCACCAATATATGAAACTTTAACATCCTCTAGCTACATTCATTATATAATTTTTCAGCATATATGTCATATGCAAATTATTAAATTATACAATAAGGCAAAGAATTTTTCAAAGTAGTTCGTACGTAGGCGTTTGGGTATATATTGATCTATCTCTCATAATTTAAATAAGACTGACCTATTCGACATATATACAAGATGTATTAGTTTCCTCTTTAATTACTTTTCTTCATAGACCTCTTTGGCATATATATATAGTAACACTTGATCTCCTAAGATTTCTTATAAGCAAATCCCACAAGAACTAGCACTATTACAAAACAAGATGAATTATATTGCAAAGTTTTATGTTGTTCTCCTGATTTTATATATTTTCCCGGTTGTGTTTGGGCAGTTGAGAGTCGGTTTTTACAGTGAATCGTGTCCTAATGCAGAGATTATCGTACAGAACCTAGTCCGCGAGCGATTTGGCCGTGATCCTTCAATCACGGCCGCATTAACTAGGATGCATTTTCATGACTGTTTTGTTCAGGTATGAATCTCATCAAACTTCCATTTTTATAGCTTTGATATCTTTTGATTTCTTAAGCTGAATAATCCTATTTCTATAAAGTAACATAGTTACAATAAGACAATAAATTGTTTACCTGATTTTTAAAACACATATAAAGCTGGAAAATCATATATTTTGTTTGTCTTTTTGAAAAAAAAAATCATAAAAAGTAAACTAATATAAGCTTTTTATAAATCTTTTTACACTTTTATTTTGGTTCTATTTTATAAATATCTATGTAAATCTTTAATTTATTTATTTTGAAAATATTTTTTTTGTTGAATTATATATATGTTTGTTTAGATATAAATAATATTTTTGAATAAAAATTATATTGGAATCTTAAATTTCACTCTTTTTTAACTAGAACTACTTATATAATGAGATAAAGAGAGGATGTCTTAGGCGTAACTTGAAAATGTATAAATTTATTATATATGTAAATAATTTTCATAATCTCTTAGGGTTGTGACGCGTCTCTCCTCATAGAGCCAACACCAACTCAACCATCGGAGAAAACCGCCGGGCCAAACGGCAGCGTAAGAGGGTTCGAGCTGATCGACGAAATCAAGACAGCTCTCGAGGCTGCATGTCCCTTAACGGTCTCATGTTCGGACATAGTCACGCTTGCCACACGTGACTCTGTCTTCTTAGGTGGTGGACCAAGCTACGTGGTCCCCACGGGACGACGCGATGGCTTTGTCTCGAACCCTACGGACGCCGAAGGGATCCTGCCCGGACCAGGTCTCCCCGTCGAAGATATGTTAAGGTTCTTTGCGAATAAAGGAATGAATGTTTTCGATGCGGTGGCTCTTTTGGGTGCACATACGGTTGGGATCGGTTCTTGTGGTAATTTTGTAGACCGGCTCACTAATTTTCAAGGAACCGGACAGCCTGATCCCTCCATGGATCCCGGCTTGGCTTTTAGGTAAGTTTTTCTTCTTTGTCCGATTTAATTTACATATGCACATATGACAAAACATAGCGGTGCCCCGAGGAGGTCATGAATTCGAGTTGCGATGGAAGGAGTTAATCTTATATGGTTTGCTCCGCCCTAGAGGGATAAGGGGCCACGGATCCTAAACCTCATTTTTATAAATAAAAAAAAACATATAGCCGTAACACTAGAATAAATCACTAGACTACGATTTTCAAAAGTATCCTTATTAGCCTTTTAAATATACATTTGGAATGTAAAAAGAAATTTAGAATTTTGTTTTAAGGTGTTAAAATTGAGAAAAAGGTTTATATACATTTGATTATATGTTTATCAAAAATAATTGTATAGAGTTATAATGATGTATACAAGGTTTGGTGTTTGATGATATATGGTCTAGTGACCCAAAGAACAACATCTTTTGTTTAGTTTTTCATTTCTAATGTTTTTTGCGATGTTCTTTTTTTACCTAATTAAAGCTCCACTCCACATAAGTGAAGAAAAATTTAATGGAATGATGAAAAAGACTAGTTACATTAGTTATATGCTATAGTTCTTGCTCTCATTTTTAAACATAAAAGTTATCTTATTCTCCTTGAATATTTTCACATAAATAGGCTGAGGAACACTTGTGCCCCTGGAGGCAGCCAATTTGCGGCACTAGACCAGTCGACGCCATTAGCGCCATTCTCATTCGACAACTTGTTTTTCTCTCAAATCAGAGAGAGGAAAGGACTTTTGCTTATTGACCACCGGATGGCTACACATCCAGCCACTTCTGATGTTGTGTTTCAATATGCTTCCAACAACGAACTATTCAAACGCCAGTTCGCTATCGCAATGGTCAAGATGGGAACCGTTGATGTGCTTACTGGCTTAGCCGGGGAGATCAGGAGAAATTGTAGAGCCTTCAACTAAAGCTATTTTAACTCACATTCTAAATATGATGATAAATTGTGAAATGTGATTGTTTGTGTATAGTTTATATATATTGACAATGATAATATGTTATGTTGGAACAAGATTTGAGTAAATTGTGAATGTATTCATGTTCAAGCACTTCAATAATGCAACAAAACCTAGAACTTAAAAAAGAAGAACTAATTAACTTGTTGGTCATTCAATTACAACTAATTTGTTCCTTTTTTTAATTATTGATGCTTGATTTTTTTTTTGTTTATATATTGAAGTTAATAACTTAAAAATACATGCTATATTGGTTGAAATTTGGGTGAAAATATGATGTATTTCAATTGCTATTTTGATTTTTTATTCAATGTAATACGAGTTATGGGCCTAAAAATTCTAAACGGCCTACAAGAAAACTATTTAACACAACATTTAGTGGGCTTACTAATGTTAAAAGGCAAATACTTAAATGTATACTTAATTACTCTAATGGACTAATTAAATGTGTATGTATATGTTTTGTCAACAGAAACGTGTATATCTTATATGGATGGTAACATAAACTAACTTCTTTAGTAATTAAACCACCAAAGTGAAAGCAATTAGTGTGCATAAATATAATATATAATCGTAATCATTGGTGAATCTAAGGGGAGAGGAGGGGTGGCACTTGCCTCCATGAGGGGTCAAATAGTTTTATAACAAAGAATAATTAGCTCTAAACAATTATGCTACGAGGCCTTAATTATGTAATTTGAAAAGAGAAATCATATGATTATATACTAGTTTGGACGGTAGCTACTTTTTATTTGGTGTATTGTTAGAGAGGACACTTCATATTAATATATACTATAGTATGTAAAAAGTCAAGTTTTCTTTTATCACAAGTATAATGAAAAATAAGAGAAGTTTCTATACGATGAACACTAAAGAAAACAATTTATTTCTTACGATTAAAATCATCGAATGGTTATTTTCGATAGACTATTGATTGAGAAATATGTTAGTTCACCAACGAATTGTTGATTAGTGGTAAAATCTCTTCAAAACAAAAGGAGGTCACAACTTTAAACTACGTTAAGAGAGATTGGCGAACACTTTACTTTGTTTAACGGAGATTAGGAGTCTACATGTCATGAACCTTAATTATGATTTTCATAAATATGTCGGCTTTGTTTGTGGAAGATTATAGTCATCGGAAAATTTGGTGAATTATCGACGAATTTAAGAAAACAATGAAATTTAAATTTTTTTTTGAAGTATAATATATTAAAAATGTTATAACATTAAACATAAAACTATAAATTATGCTTGAGAATAAATAAAGCATACAAATTGCGCATCTAAATTTATAACTTCAAATTCGATTCTCCCTTTTATGAGATTATATAAATAGAGAAAATAAAGTGCTGTAAAGTAATATTCCCTTTAATAGACACTTACTCACGCGTACATAAGTAGGAAAAAAAATGGGCATAACTAACTAGAGTTTCATTATAATGTAGTCACAATTGTGATAATAATTTAAAATGGATAGTGATGTTTTAAGCTCGTGTGTGACATTAAGAAGTATGTTGTCTTTGCTTACTTCACATGTCTTCTTCAAAACAACATTGCCATTTGTCTTCACAAGGGCCAAAAATAGTGCTGGCTAATGATGATTAATTATAACTTAAGCACGTAAATGCATGAATCTGCCTAGCTATAAGTTGATCATTACATAGTTTTATTAGTTAAAACAAAAAAGATTATTGCTTTAGCCTTTTGGCTATTTTTGTGATGGCGAAGCATTCAAGTGCGAAACACATCACAGTCACTTGAAAACAGTTTAAGATTTTAAAAAATGAAATTTAAAATAAAAGTTCTACCAACTTTTGAATTTATAATCACTTGCGCCGCATCTTTGGTATGTGTTTTGCACCAAACCCATATGCTCATATTGTTTATGGAAATTACGTTTTCTCAAATCTCAAGAGACATTATGCTTATTGGCATTTAGTTGAAAATATGCCATTTTACTAATGGGCAAGGGCATGTAGTAAATAGTATTCATAATTTTTTTTTGGTGGAAAGTGTTTTATATAAATCACTACTAATCTAAAACTGCAGTAGATAGTAGCTAAGTCTAAATTTATGTGAAGATATAATTTTGATTATTTAGTGGATAATCAATTCATTTGGTCAAAGTAGGCAAAAATAATGTGATAACTAATCCATAAACGAATTATGTTTTCTGTTTGTGTGTGATTACTAACATGATAACACGCACAAAATCGATTTTATTGTTCTCACATGCATGCAATGAATGAATAACTTTAAAAAAAAATTTCATTTACCACTTTTGCAAATAAAGGGTGAAATTTGGATTTCTGTTTTAAAATGTGAAATTATATATCTATACAAACCCAACTCTGAGATTCATATACTTAATAAAAGCTATCGAGATAAAAAATGGCCAATTTTATACATTTATTTAAGAAAATACCGTTTTCTAAAAATAAATTTTTCTATAAAATCGAAGGCCGAAAACATGTTTATTTTGTTTGGTCTCAAGTAATATTATGATGACACCTTATCTAATATATAAATCATTATTGAAAGTCCATAAAACTTAACATATACTTATAATTACCTAATATTAGTTTAAATTGTTATAGTTATGAAGATATATTGTTTTTGTGACCTAGAGCATTTTCTTATATTTCCTCTTTAGGGTTATATGACCTAGAGGTTACGTAAACGTCATCATCAGAATCTATTCATCTCTTACACAAAGACACATTGTCTGTCATGTAAGTAAAGTATATGTAGTCGTGTGTTATTGTGTATATAGTCCGTACATGACACAGAGAAGGACCACATATATATGATTTTTAGACTATACGAAGTCTTACAAGATTTTATAATTTTAGGACCACATAGAGATCGTTTATATTTTAAACTAGGGTTTTTCTCCTCTCTTCTCGTGAAGCATCGTCCAATTTTTTTTTTACTCCAAATCCTAACTCTATTAATTATTCTATTTAGCTAACTAACAAAAAGTGAATAAAATCGAGATAGGAAAAAAATCACTCGTTATTTGATTTTTTTCGTTTATGTCTAAAATATATAATATATAAATACTTCACTATAAAGTAACTTAGACCATGTTTATCGCCGGTTCTTACCCCACTTTCTTCAAGAAAAAAAATAAAAATAAAAGTAACTTAGACCATGTTTATCGCAACTAGAATCTTCATTTTAAGAGACTCTCTTTGGACATGTTTTACTCTTATTGGATAAACAAAATTAAAATAAATAAATAAATAAATATAAATATTTGAATAATGTTTTTTTTTAAGAAACCGTGTGAGTTTCTAAGGGATAATGATGCTTTTAGAGGTAGCAATCTTATCAAATATATTGATTGGATATAAATATATATGTATTGTTTGTAAGCCTATTCAAGTATAGGATTAAAACATCGATCAGACAATGTGGTAGAAAATCATCTAAACGTTAATAATGGCATGTTTCCAAAAGATTAAGTATATATTCATAGACAATTTTTAACTTTATATAGGAACAAAACTTTTAGTGTGAGCGTGGACATTAACCTAAAAAGTGAATTTCATGCGAGTGGGTTAAAAACACAAATTATTACTATTGTTAACACGTTGATATAACAGAGAAAATAACTCACACTTGTGCCCTAAAAGCAGAACCACATGTTGGTCGGTGCCTGAATTCGAATAGACTCATTAATATTTGTATATGCTTATAGGAAACATTTTCATCAATACTAAAAACCTGCTCGGAAAAAATCTATAATATGTTTTAATTCAATACCAAGTTGATAGAAAATGCCAAATAGCATTTACATTACAAGCAGAAGACTATACTCTATGGAAATGTTATTGTGGGTATATATATGATGTCATTTCCTCTATGGTTGTTTGATTTTAGATAGTATCGTTATGTTATTTTTTTCTTTTCTGAATGCAAATTGAGTTTTGTAGGCGAACAAATAGAACTATGTGATCAGCTAGACAAAAATGTGAGATGATTTATGGAAAAACTTTGTCACGAGGATATATTTCCTAATTGAATTTTGGGCTAGGAGGCTTTTAAACATTTTAAAGATTATTACTTTGATGTTGGTGCTTGCACAATAGCTGGCAGTTCAAGACTTGAGCCAACATCATCAGAACAGTTTGAAACCCAACCGACTCAACATACGAATTCTCCTTGGCTGATTTTGGAGCTTTCACAACTTCGGAATCTCCACCCATTATTACAACTTTCACAACTTCAAAATCTAATTAGTTTGAGTAAAAAAATGGGTGGAGATTTTGAAGTTGTGAAAGTCTTTACTCAAACTGATCAGATTGATTTGATACAATTGGGTATTGCTTGCCTTCAATAACTTCCTCAGTTCCTTTGTCCTTTTTTCTTTACTTTAAGCCTTTTTCAATAACTTCATGACAAATAAAAATGGTCACTTCAATACACAAATAATAAATCTATTAATTAAAGGAAAAAATCTCAAAATAATTACCCCAAAAAAAACAGCTATACAAATGTACAAAGACGGCAAGCAAAAACAGACAGCATCTGAAAGAAGCAAGTTGTCTCTGTTGTTCTACACTCTACCTTCTGCATACGTATTAGCACACTCACCTATGTAATGTATTGACTACTTTTTTTTCCATTTAAAGTTAAATACATTCACCCTAACAACAAAAAATTTTTTAGTTGATCCATTAATAGACACCGTTGTACAATGAATATATCCATTCACATGCATCATTCTTACATTGAATACACACATCATTCTTGCATCTTTCTAGCTTCACATTTATATTCACTACGTGCATGCATGTGTGTATTTTATGAAAAAATGGATTTATAAACATATTTCACTTGAGAGTGTGATAATTAATAAACTCCAAATCAAATACATCATGAGATTTTTGGTGCCATATAGTTGAATTAATTAAGTTACTCGGCGGATTCTTCGTTAGATTTAATTTAGTCATGTGTGTGGCAAGAAGAAAATGAGTTTAATATAATTAAATACTTTTTAAAAATTAGATGATTGATCAGAAATCTAAAATCAATACCAAGGTGTCCTTGAGAATCTAAATATCTATATCTCATCATTTTTATTATTATTTTACAACACATCGATCAACTATGATATAACTATATTTTTTTTTTATAATTATGATATAAAATTTTAACAAAAAAAACTGTCTAAAATAATAATATTTTGCACCTATATAATAAAAATCGAGTGGCTACCCACTGTAACCATGTTTGCTTAACGTCATAGGTAATAAAAAATTTGCACGGTTTCTTCTTGACCATTTGTTTGGATCGTCCTTATTTACTGCTATTTTATTCTTTTTAATTTCTTATATATTGACAATATCAAAGGTTTTAAATTCGATTTTTTAAACAGGATGCAACAGTTTTAATTACTAGAGAAGCAGTAGATTTCAATTTGCAATGTACTTATATTCAAGAGACATTATTAAGAATTTAATTTTACCATATAAAATGTTTGAAGTAACATATGTTGGGATAGTGTGAACTTCCATCTACAAAACCTGATCATTAAACTAATTATAAATACGAGTTATTGCTTTTATAAAGCAAAGAATATTAGTTTAATACTTAGTAGTAGTATTTATTTATCTTTGATGATTTATAGAGCAGAAAGAGAGACAATCATAACAGATGAACTTCGTCATTAAATTATTTTTTTTCAGGTGGATGGTACAATACCACATTAGCTTTTTCTTTTTCTTACGTTTTTGCATATCTATTTCGGAACCGTTGCAATAATATTTGATTTATTTAACGTGTAGTCAAGTACTTATTTTTATTTGCCACCACCTTATTATGACTTTATATCATTGTCTATATATAGGTCCAAATATGGTGAATTATTAAAATTTATATATTTTGTAGCATTTTTAATCATAAGAAGGTTCATAGTCTACCACATAAGATGATCGTTTTTGGCGAACCAATTCATTCCAACACATTTCATAGTTTTTTTTGTTTTCTTTTTTATTTGAGGAGCTTTTACCACTAAACTAATATACGATTGCTATTTTGTAGTTAGTTCCATGTTTGTCGGTTTACGTTTTATGATTTTCAATTTTTGGACAAGACCTCGCCAAAACTAAACCACTCACGGAATAATTAGACGGACTAACCCGATGTTTAAACCTCGTATGGATAATTCAAATAACTAGATTAAACATATTGGGTGCGAGTGCAGATCTTGTTTTAATTGTGTCGGAAGGGATTGACTCGTCAAAAACAAGTATCTTACAAACTTTGCCCCCGAAATTAAAGGTCCTGTTAAGGTTGAACAACTTTGCAAATTTGTATATATCAAAAATCAGATTACATATAGATATAAAACGGATAATCCATATATAGCTATGGCTAAAGATGATTTGTGTATTTGCTATATCTTCAAATGTCGAGCAAATTCCATAGTTTGTATACACTCAGTCTTGTACACTTTGTCACCTATATTCTATATATGTAACCAAATATAACATATGCTTTAATAATTCAAGTATATTATATAATTTAATAATGAACTCACTAAACGATAAAAGATAAACAACATGCAACTTAATAAACAAGGAAAAAAATAAATTATTTAAGGAATTCTCCTATAAATTCATTACTCTCAACCTCAAGTCACACCTCTCTCACACACATTAACTCGTAAACTCACAAAAACAAATTCTTTTTTAAACCAACGAGATAGCTTCAATACTATTAAAGCAATGGACACACCACATAGCCCTACCGGCCATAGTCACTCTCCATCTTCCTCTGCCTCTGGTTCTACTTCAACCGAACCGGTTCGGTCACGATGGTCACCTAAACCGGAACAAATACTCATACTTGAGTCCATCTTCAATAGTGGTATGGTTAACCCTCCTAAAGAAGAGACTGTTAGGATAAGAAAGATGCTTGAAAAATTCGGTGCGGTGGGAGATGCAAATGTCTTCTATTGGTTTCAAAACCGGCGGTCTAGATCCCGCCGGAGGCAGAGGCAGCTTGCGGCTGCAGCTGCAGCCGCAGCCGCAACAACCACTACTTGTGACCAAACCATGATGGTGAGCATGAGCTTACCACAACATAGTGGAAGTGACTTGGGGTTTGGAGGTTTTAGCACTTGTTCTAATTATTATTTGGGTGGGTCATCTCAAGTTTCTTCCTCTTTGCTTAGTCTCTCTTCTTCTTCTTCTTCTTCTCCTTGTTCAAGCTCTTCTTACACTTCTTCTTCTTCAGGTAGCTCTTCTTCTTCTCTTGGTGGTGATAGTAGTAACATGGAGAATCTGTTAACAATGTCTGGCCAAATGGTTTACAATGAAGCTTATCAACATCATAGCTCAAATGATGTATCAAATTTTTGCCCATCTGATCAAAGCTCCAATTATCATTACCAACAAGGTAAAACAAAAAACAAATTATTTGCATGTCTCTTTTTTTTTCCTTTCTAAATTAACTCAAGTGTTTTGTCCTGATCTAAACCCTCTTTCTTTCCCCAAAAGAAAGTTTGTAAAAGTAACATTTTAATATTTGTAGAAGTTGTTTTAAATATTGAAAAAGAATCCAGTTTTTGGGTGGGTTTCAAACAAATAGCCGAATTTTTAATTAGGCAATTTAATAATAATAGCTTTTTTGGTTCATTATAATCCCAATATTGCCTAACATTTTGTACTTGATAGCAGATTCTCTAATTTAGTATTTTTTCCTACATATACTATAAAAAATATTGATTTTATTTTTTCAGGGAAGAACCTCACTAGATTTCAAAACTTTTTATTATAAAAGTTGTTTTACAATGAAAAAACAATTGGAGATGAGTTTTAACCAATAAACTGACTTTTTTGGAGTAACTAATATTCCTCCAATATTGCCTATTTTTTTTCTAGTTACTCTAATTTTTCTTACATATTATCAAATTTATATTTGAAATTTAGGGACAATAACAGTGTTTATAAATGGAGTTCCCACAGAAGTGACAAGAGGAGGAATAGACATGAAAGCAATGTTTGGAAAAGATATGGTTTTGTTGCATTCCTCAGGTGTTCCTCTTCCTACTGATGAGTTTGGTTTTTTGATGCATAGCTTACAACATGGTGAAGCTTATTTCCTGGTAATTATTCAAATTTAAAATATTATATATATATATATATATATATATTTATATATGATTATATTTTTTGTTTTTAGTGCTGATCAAATTCCTCGTGAATTGTTTTTCTTAAATTGTTTTTTTTGGTCACCTCTTGAATTGTTTATTTTTTAAAATCTAATTTATAATCTTAACTACTTTTTTTTTTGTTCTCACTCTCTTCACTTTGGTGTTGAAAATAGGAAATGAGATGGAACCCAATTGGGGTAAAGTCCTAAATTGTCTGCTACAACTTATTTAATAATATAAAGTCTTTCGTGGGAGAAAGAGAATATCAATCTAGTTGATGAGTGTCGGTTTGTGAAGTAAATGAACATGTTTTCTATGACTTTGTTTCTGTAACTGAAGTCTTAAGTTTTTTGATTTGACCATGTTTTTTTTCACAAATTATTCATAATTATAAAGTTTCCCAATTTAAATCAACAAATATATATGAGGTTTTGTATATAAAAAATAAAATAAAATCAGCTTAATATCAAATAATTTTATCAAAAAATCAGCACATATAGAAACTACCAAAAACTACTCTAAAAAATCCACATACTCTCTTCTGTTGATAATATAAACATATTTCATAATATTGTTAAATTCCAATTCGGCATTAGGGCTTCCTCTTTCTCTTCTTGAAATCATTTGAGTTCATGAAATCTTCAAGATCATTCATCAATCAATTATTAGTATCTAGCTTCTATTTTTTTTTTCCTTTTAAGAGATATATAATTTATTTGTCACTTTTTGTTTTTTGTTTCTTTGTTATCGACAGGTTCCAAGACAGACATGAACTGGCTTTACTCTTGTATTATGTGGTGATGCAACAGATGCACTTTAAAGCTACATCCATTTTTTTTTTTGTTTTCTTTTTGAGCCTCCCTCTATCATGTAATCAAAGTTTCTTCTGTTGTTATATATATTTTTTTTTCAAAAACATATGAGGTCAAAAGTTGTATCAATTTATTAGTGATGTAGATGTAAACTATGTAATTGTTCTTAATTTGCAATAAGATTTTTGTCTAGTGATCTTCAAATTTGTGTTCAATATGCAATTTATGTTCTTGGAATCTTTTGTTTTAAAAAGAATTTGATACCTTTCAGATAGAATAATAGTGAGGTATACTAGTTTTGGGTTTTAAACTTTTCATATAAGATATATAACACTAATGTTCATGAAAAAATTGCATCTATTTAGCCGTGATTAATAGTATAATACCATTTGTTAAAACGGTGTATATGTTCATTGCCTATTATATACTCTTTTGATTAGTTTTGTTCTATATCAAGTGTTTTTTTAATAATTTAAAACGATTCATAATTTGCATTTCAGTTATTATATATATATATATATAATTTAGAATATTTTAGTTTTGATTGAATCAATATAAGAAAGAAAAAAATGGAAGAGTATTTAAGACAGCTGGGGTAAGTCAGATTTTGTATTCTTTGTCGATTCTTGCTCTCAGAAACACAAACCTAAAATAACAACTCGAAGCAAGATCTTACTCGGATAGTTAATTAGACCAAAATCTTAATTACTTTTTATTGTAAAGCCAAATTTTGCCTTATTAGATCTAACCTTGTAAACATCAAGTGAGAAGTTAAAAATAGTATATTTAAATCTCTTTCAAAAAATATCACAAAACAAAAATCAAAAAAGAGTTTAATTTAAAAAAGAAAACTCTTCTGATTCTTAAACCCTAAAAACTACATCCTAATTAATCCTTAAAAATTAAAATATAAAATCTTTTTTTATTGGTCACCAAATTAAACTATAAAATCTAAATTCAAAAATTTAAATTTTAAACCCTCAAAATTTGTTTCTAAAATTTGACATTTACCAAAAGAATTCTTTTCAATGTTTTGGTGAGAAAAGAAACTAATAAATGGTGTATATAACAAACACTTATATTAGGGTTTTTTCATGGCATTTCTCTTTTCTTTTACAATTTCATTTTTTTGTGTTAAATACGTTTTACAATTTCATTATTCTACGGTGTTATCAATCACAACCATCGTATAGTTTGAATACTGAAATCAATATATGATTATACATACACTTAAAGAATATGAATTGATTGTGCTGCTAATCCTTATAAGGAAGTAGTCATTGACGTTATAATAATAACGAGAGCATAAGATTAGTTATATATATATATTAAAATATGTATCAAGCAATAAAATAAAACCACTAGGCGACAACACTAACTACTATAACCAGTGACTAGGAGACGCATGTTTGGTTAATTCTTGAATCTTGAACTCGAAGAAGAAAGCATATTAATATTATAAGAGACTTACCAATATGGATCTTTTCAAAATATATTCACTCCACACATTTTCTTATTAGCATATATTAATGTAGAATGTGGTTAGAAATTTTTAAACAATACTAAAGAGGGTAAACTTCAGTATATATAGCATTTACCAGACAACTCTATATTTTCGTAGGTGTTAATCCACTGATTTTGAGAAAAATTCAAAAAAATAAAAATCTAGTTTTAATGCATAGTTGCATCGTTCACTTACAGATAATGATGTTCAAAGAGGTTTGGAACCTTTGTTGTCTCCGTTTCTCTAGATAA